>CM021100.1:58294461-58555032 GCA_007115665.2 Sequoiadendron giganteum | reverse complement strand
TCATTGTGACGGAGTGCACATGTTGAATCACGATTTGAATACCTTACTCATCCTTTGAAGATTGCACCAACTTTGTCAGAGTTGTCCAAAGGGAGACGAAGCAAAGTCTGGACTGAAGATTGTTTAAGCCGATCCTCGTCCTCCACCCTTTAGGAGTAGATGGTAGCATCTCTAATCCTTATATCCTTTTATATTCAACATTATCCAGTTAGTTTAAGAACTTGAGCGTCATCGACAAATCTCCTGAAATTTGAGAATCCTTTCTTCTGAATGATCAACTCACGTAAGTCCCCTTGAAATAACCAGCATATTCACATCAACCAACTGAGTCTATTCGCATTAAAGGAACCTTGGAGTCGAACGCATGAACTTTCACACAATCTTAGCATGCGGAACACTTTGATCAAGAGAGAATAGAGTGACCGTTGGACATTTTATTCTGTGTTGGTGTGGTCACAAAAAACACGTCAACAAGTACCACCAACACAGACTCAAGAGGAAAGAGATGAAATAAAAGGTCTGGTGGAACAAGTAAAAAAGTTGTCAACTGAGGTGACATACCTCAGAAATCAGAATAATCAGATTCAAGCCATGCAAAGGAACAATCAAGCACACCAAGGTGCTAACCGAGGATATCAGAATAATCCTCCGAGTCACCATCAAGACACCCATCAAGGATATGGTCATGAGAACAATCATGGGTATAGAAACAATAATCAAGGGTTCCAGAAGAGATCCTGGAATACAGGGCCTAATAACGGAGGAGTCCCTTCACCATTGGACAACCCGCCAGCTCCTGAGAACCGTCCTGCAGACAGAGTATATCTGGCAGAAGCCGCTTTGTCAGGATGGTGTAGATTACACAATACTAATCAGCACTCTGAGCTTCAGTGCCATGAGTTTCAAGTTACCACTGACATTTTCAGAGGAGAGGTGAAGAACACAGAACCGATAGAGAATCCTCCAGTTACGGGGTATGAAATAGTTCCAGCACCCCGATATGATTAGGCCTTGATCTTGGAAGACTTCAAGTTTCCACCTGAATTCCAAAGTTATACACCTCCATCGGTTAATCAGAGATTTCCACCAGCTTCGGCAAATGGTTCCGTGGGGACGCCAGAGGCTCAAGCGCCTTCAGAGGCTCATGCCACGTACGCATCACCAGATGAGCCCCTAAGCAAAGACGGTTATAGTTTTCCGCCTCTTAACAATAGTGTCTTGGTGGAAGGAGTTAGAGAGGTACAAGCTCTCCAAACTACTGGAAATGGTCCCCCTAAAGTATATCAAAGAGGTTATCCTCAAAGAGAACCGTTGACCTCGTCAACGCCACCGAATAACTTTACGACACCCCCGCACCCCAATGCAAGCAACGTGCCGGTTGCACCAAAAGACTCTCCGGAGTATAGACAACAGGGACCCACACAAGCAAGATCGAATGGACCACAAATGCCTCAGCAACCAGTTTACCAGTTAGTCCGAGGACAAAAGGAGAATTCTCCTAGAGAAGATATAAAGAAGCTGAGCTCCTTTGTATTGGAGGAATTTAAGAAGATAAAGGTCAGTTTACCACTCTATGAGTTGATGAAGGTCCAAGAAGTACGAGACACTCTTCTGGGGACATTAACTGAAACCACCACTGGAAAGAGTACTTCACAAGAGGCACCCAATGTGCCAAGAAACCCCCAGGCTGTCATGCAGCCTCGTCCAGCACAAAACACAAATGTAGTGCAAAATGTGCCCCAAACATCCTATAGTCCTTGGGAGGCACAACAACAATCTCAAAACTTTGAGGGTATGGTGTTAAATTCTGCAAGCACTCCTGGAAAGCTCGAGGCTGAGAGAGGTTCTCAGCCTGATGATGCTGTGAAGCAAAGGCAGAATATAAGGGATGCGACTCAAGGCAGGCAAGTCCAGCCAGACAAGAAAGATGAAAGGAAAAATGAAGTAGCAGATGAGAGAAGGAAACTGGTGGTGTTTTATCAAGGGAAAGACGAACCAGCCCCATTCTTGGTTTCAGTCAGAATATTCGGAAAAATGCTACACAATTGTTTGATTGATTCCGGAGCTTTGAGCAATGTCATGCCTTTGAAGGTATGTGAAAGGTTAGGCCTAGTCCCACTCCACACCAACAAGAAGGTGACTCAACTAGATAAAACTGAAGTTCCCGTTGTTGGGGAACTAAACGACATTCACATGCAGCTAGCCGCGGATCCTAGAATCCAAAGCCGTATTGATATTTCCGTTGTAGATATACCAGATGGGTATGGCATGTTGCTTAGCAGAGACTAGTGCCGAAAGTTGAACGGGTATATCGCCACCGACTTTTCTCACATGTGGTTGCCTTGGAGAGGAATCCATAACCAAATAAGAGTGGAGAGTACACCACGGCTTAGGTTGATGATCACCGAGTATGGTGATAATAATGAAGTATTGTTTGCAGAGGCTGATCTGGGCTCATACAAGCCAGTCAAGCAAGAGGTCCTCATGTTGCAAAGTGTAAATCAAGAGAAACCCTTGGAAGGTATGTCCTCCTCTACTGAAGTATTGATTGAAGATGACTCAAGCAATGGTGAGTGGATGTTTGAAAATTTTAGAAACTTTGTGCTGAGGAGTGTCAAGCAAAAGGTGGAATCAGGGAAGAATGTTTCCATCAGCAATATGTTAATGCCCAATTGGTGTAGGATCCATGAAGCGTTCCATCCAAAATTCACATGCGCCATGTGCAAAATGGCCATAGAACAAGTTTCAAAGAGAATTCCACAAGTCTCTCTAGTAGAAGAACTAGAAAAGGCAAATGAGAGAAAAGACTCCCTGATGAAGGAATGGGTAGAAAGTGAGACGATTGAGCCCGCAGTGGAAAAGAATGATCTTGTGACCTATAGCAATCACATAGAAGATCAAGTATGGACTTTGAGATTTGATGGGTCAAAGTCTAACAAAGGGAATGGAGCAGGGTTTGAACTCATCAACCCCAAGGGAGAGGCATATCTAGGTGCTTGCAGGCTCTAGTTCCCTTGCACCAACAATGTTACTGAATATGAATCTTTGATTCAAGGGTTAATCCTAGCAATAGATAAAGGTGCCAAGATTGTGCATGCCATTGGGGATTCAAACATAGTGGTCCGCCAGGTAAGAAAACAGTATGCCTGTCATGACAAAAGGTTGGGCCATTACCGAAACAGAGTATGGGACTTGATCAAAAGTTTCGATGCTTTCAACATCAAGCAGGTGTACAGAGCTAAAAAATCCAGTAGCAAATTCCCTTGCACAGGCGACCAGTTCACTAGAGCCACTAGAGTTGGAAGGTCTAAAGAAGTTCACGGTAGAGTTAATCTCTACACCTTCAATTCTAGATAATATAAAGAATTTCTAGGTATTTGATGATGATAAGCAGATTTTGGAATTCTTGACAAACTCGGGGGTATTTGAAGCACAGATTATAGACGAAGAAGAAACCGAGGAAGCGGAATTTGACACCGAAGGGATCTTAAATTTAAAAACAAATGTCATTCCTAGGGGCATGGTTGAGTTAGAAAGACTCTTTGACCCTGATAAACTGAGTAGAAATCAGGGCACTCAAGGAAATGAATGCGAGACAGTCAACTTGGGAACAAATGAGCAAGTAAAGAATGTATTTGTGGGTAAGGTTTGTACCCCAGAAGAAAGAGAAGGAATAGTGCAAGCGTCGAGAGAGTTCTCTGATGTGGTAGCCTAGGGTTACGAGGACTTAAAGACATATGACACTACCTTGATCACGCACACATTCCCGTTAAAGCTGGGAAACAAGCCATTCAGACAAAGGCAAAGGCCGGTGAACCCGCTGCTAGAACCATTGATATATCAGAAGGTAAAGAAGCTCCTTTCGGCCAGAATCATTTTCCCAATAAGGCACTCAACTTGGGTTGCTAATTTGGTACCCGTCAGAAAGAAAAATGGAGAGATAAGGTTGTGTGTTGACTTCCGCAACCTAAACAAAGCATCTGAGAAGGACAACTATCCCTTGCCCTCACTAGATGAGGTGTTGCAAATTGTGAATGGTTCCCAAATGATGTCCTTCTTGGATGGTTATTCAAGATACAACCAGGTGATGGTTGAAGAAGCAGATAGATTGAAAACAACTTTCACCATCAAATGGGGGACTTTTGCATACAGAAGAATGCCTTTTGGCCTAATCAACGCCGGGGCCACATTTCAACAAGCCATGGACATCGCTTTCCGAGACTTAGTCGGAAAGTGCATTATTATATACATGGACGACCTTACAGTGTTCTCCAAAAAGAGGGAAGATCATGTTGAAGACTTGAAGAAGATCTTCCAAAGATGTAGAAGATTTGGCATTTCTCTCAATTCAAAGAAATGCGTGTTTGGAGTCACTGAAGGCAGATTGTTAGGACATGCCCTTTCAGAACAGGGCATATCCATTGACCCAGACCGCATCGAAGCAATTTCAAAGATTGGCATGCCAGGGAGTCAGAAAGAGTTGAGGTCCTTCTTTGGAAAGATTAATTTTGTAAGAAAATTCATAACTGGGTTCGCCGAGATTGTCAGACCACTGAATGAGATGTTGAAGAAAGATGCGAAGATAGAATGGACCCCTCAAACAAGGAAGGCATTTGAGGAAATCAAACAAGCAATAGTGGATGCTCCGGTACTAGTTAGTCCGGACTATTCTAAGCCTTTCTACTTATACTCTTTTACTTCGGAGCACACCTGTGCAGCGGTATTGACCCAGAGAATTGAGGAGAAAGATGAGCATCCAATTGCTTTTATGAGTGCACCATTGAAAGAGGCGGAATTAAGGTATCCAAATGTGGAGAAGCAGGCTTATGCTCTAGTGAAAGCAAGTAAGAAATTCAGACACTACATCTTGAGGTGCAAAGTCTATGCAATAGTTCCAGACACCACAGTGAAAACACTATTGATGCAGAATGAACTAGGAGAAAGAAGGGGCAAGTGGGTCGCCACTTTGCAAGAGTACGATATGGAAATACAGCCCATGAAGTTAGTCCGGGGGCAAGCCTTGGCGCAAACAATTGCAATGGCAGGACCTGGATTAGTGCAACAAACGTATGTGCTGGAAGAAGTATCCCCAGGAGAGTGGTATGATGACACTGTATATTATTTATTGAATCACAGGTGTCTTGTACATTTGAATCCAGTACAGAGAAGGGCTTTAAGAATGAAGAGCCAGAGATTTATGCTGCAAGGATCAGTACTTTATAGAAGAAATCACGAAGGTATCTATTTGAGATGTGTAGGAAAAAGAGAAGCTAAGCAACTTATGGAGCATTTCCACGAGAAATTCGGAACAGGTCATAGAGGTGGTTTGGCCATAGCTCATCAAATTTCAAGGGCTGGATATTATTGGCCCACACTTTTAAAAGATGCTTATGAGCATGTGAAGACTTGCCACATTTGTCAAACAGCTGCATACAGAGAGAAGAATCCGGCTATGCCCCTATAGCCAGTGATTGAAGTCAGGCCATTTGCTAAGTGGGGGTGGACTTTATTGGAATAATTAACCCATCGTCCTCAGCACAGCATAGGTACATACTGACAGCTATAGATTACTGCACCAGGTGGACAGAGGCTCAAGCCCTCAAGCTTTGCACAACAGATGTGGTCATTAAGTTCCTCGAAGAGAATATTATTACAAGGTTTGGATGTCCACACGCTTTGGTGTGCAACAATGGCCCTGCCTTTTCATCACTAAAGTTTTCAAACTAGGCATTTGAGTATGGGATTGCATTGAAGTTCTCATCCAACTACTACCCGCAGGGGAATGGACTTGCAGAGTCCATGAATAAGAATTTGTTGAATGCTATCAAGAAACTGCTAGATAAGAACCCTAAGGATTGGCACATGCAGTTGAGGTTTGCCTTGTGGGCAGACAGGACTAGAATGAAGCATTGGAAAATCTAGCCAAGCATCAAGGAGTTGTGAAGAGATGGTTCGACAAGCAGGCCAGGATCAAGGCCTTCAGGATTTCAGATTTGGTTTTATGTTGGGACAAGGCCCACGAAAGAAAAGGTGATCATGATAAGTTCGACAAATTGTGGTTGGGCCCGTATCAGATTTCTGAGATCCTAGGAGATAATGCATTCAGATTGAAAACGCTAACAGGAGAGGACATCCCATTGCCAATCAATGGGCAGTTCCTCAAGCATTATTTCCAAGCGTAGGTTCCCTCCTGGATCCTACTTTGTACATAGTAGATTAGGTTGTTTTGTTTCCCGCTTTTGGTTTTGGTTTTGGTTTTGGTTTGTTGCCCTTTGGGTTTTTGGTTTTGGTGTTTCTTCCCTTGAGTTGTCCGCTCAAGTGGTTTTGGTTTGGGTTTGGAATGGGCATGAGTTTTGGGGTTTCTCGTTGCGTATGGGGGTGATGATGTTTCTTCACAGTTTGGTCTACTTCCATGGGGAATTTTTATGAAGTTACGCAAATGATAAATGCCAAGGTTGTTTTCCTCTCATCATCATCCGGTCTCGTATAAGCTCGACTCGGAAGGTTAATCAGTTATTGTGTCTTAACACATGAGTCTGAGATCACCATGTCCTATTTGTTCAAACAAGCTACTTTGAGTCATTTTTGATTTCTTGGGAGAGGTTACGGCGAGTGAAAATTTTACATCTTGCTTCAGCGCCACTGCAATTCTCAAACCCATTGGTAGCTTCATTGCTTGCCAACCAATTATGGAATTGACGGAAAATCAAAAAGAGAAAATATGCAAAAAGAAAAATACCAAAAGAAAGAGCAAGAAGAGAAAAGTTGTACTTAAAACATTGGTTTGGGAATAAACGGATAACTCCACCGAGGCTATGGACGCCTGACTGGCAGTGGAGCAATATTCGTGAGAATTGTAGCGACAACCTCGTCGGGGCTATAGACACCTGACTGGCAGCGAGGCAATGTCCAGGATGCTTTTGAAGTTAAGATACTTTTATAACTTGCTGTAGTCAATCTCAGGAGTCAAGATGGTTTAGAGATGAGATAAATGCATATGTTAAAGAGATCTCGGATGAAGGTGTTTTGATCCAATATCGGATTTTTCTCCCCTTTTGGGTAAGTATCCTTTTTGTATGATGGTTAGAGGGGATTCGCCAAGGTTTAATTTTCAAAGTGTTTTTCAACACTTTCCCATGGAGTCGCCAGATGTTGTGACCTTTTTCACACATCACCCCATTCAAATGGGGACCCCCTAAATTTTGCTCCATTCTGGTCTTTTGGGCTTTGGTTCACTCTCTCTCTGGTCTTTCGTCCTTTCGGGGATGTCCCATCGTTTGACCCAGGTTAAAATATTGATTAAGTCTGCACAATTAGGGTTTTCTATCCCTCAGGCTTTTTAAGGTCAAACCAGGTTATCAAATTGAAATCTGAGCTTAGTACAGCAATCACAAGGCTTCCAGCAAAACCACTGGATTTTTATCGAATTCTGACAACTTACTATTTATAGTAAGTACTCAATCGGGGACTGTTTCAGCAGGATTTTGGAATTCTGTCAGCTTCGACACATTCAGAACACATCAAGCTACTTGCAAATAAATTTTGAGCCAGATCAGACAACTTGCTATTTTTAGCAGTTCAGGCTTCAGGAGCCATTTTCAGGGGTCAAACATATGATTCTTCATTGCATGTCCGGAGATTACTTATGGGTTTCTTGAAACCTTCGCAACGATATAACATGCAAACCGAGACGATCACTTTCAGAGTTCAGCCTTCAGAGGCTATTTTTAGGGTTTGCATGCAGAGTTCTCTAACACATGTCCAGATATTCCTTCTGGGTTTTTCAAGAGCTTCGCAACAGTGTGACATGCAAGTGGAGAAGATCAAGTTTCGAGGACTTACTATTTTTAACCAGTGCCCGCATGCAGACCAATTTTCTGGGTTTTTTTGGGTTTCTTGAGATCCCACAGGCAATATGACATGCAAAATCATTCGGCAGTGGGTGAGTCACTTTTCAGGAAGTTTCTATAAAATAGCAGTTTCACCCTAGCCACCCAACACTTCAGTTCAGCATACAGAGTGACATGCAAAAGAAACAAAGTCAAACGGAGATCATTTGGGATACATGCAAGTCAAATTAGGGTTTCCACTTTTATAGGGGGTGAAATCCAGAAATAGTCAAAATGAAGTACCTCATCGACATTAGCATACTTCAAGGTACATGCTGGCAAAATTTGAGCGGAATCGGAGAACTTACTATTTTTGGTAAGTCAGGGCACGGCTATAAATAGCAATTCTGCACCCGAGGTTGGCATCAGCATGACACTCAAGTTATCAGGATCAGGCATAGCAAGTTTCAAGTCAAACGGAGCTACTGAAGTCAGAAAGTCAAGAACTTACTACAAATAGCAGGTGGCTATAAATAGCAGGTCAGGGCAGAGAACTGGCAAAACAGGTTCACAAGGCAAAGAAGATCAGATGGTGAAATTTTCAGGCAAAACGGAATTGAGGAAGTCAAGGAAATCAAGGGCTTACTATAAATAGCAGGTGGTTATAAATAGCAAGCTGACATGTGGGACAGGCGAAAGCAAGTTCACCAGGCAAAGAGGGTCATATGGTGAAATTTTCATGCCAAACAGAGCCATGGAAGTCAGAAAAGCAATGACTTACTAAAAATAGAATGTGAGATCAAGATCCGGCAGAGGCATGGAAATTTTACTAAATATGGAGAAATGGAAGCTGGACCCCCCTAAATACGCCCACCTCAAGGATGAAACTAGAAATTTTGCTAAGTATGAAAAATAAAAGCTCCACCTTGTAAATGCGCCCATCACCTTGAGGCCACTTCAAAATTTGTTGAAGTCAAAAGTGAGAGCACACCCTCTCAAATGCGCCCACCTTGAAGTTAAGGAAGCAAGTCAAAAAGTTTCTAAGTGTTCAAATGGAAGTAGCCCATGGTAAATGCGCCCAACCTTGTGAAGTGACTTAGAAAATATTCTAAGGCAAAAACAGAAGTAGCCACCCCTAAATGCGCCTAAGGAAGAAGAGGATAGGGAAAAGGCGGCTAAGTATGAAATTGAAAGTTGCCTACCTCAAATGCGCCCTCACATGAGAGCTTCCCCCTCCAAATGCGCCCACATGTAAATGCGCCATCAAAAACGCCTAAGGCACAAGAATAAAAGTACGCCTAGTCAAATGCGCCCAAGGTGGTGATGGGAGGACCAAAATTTTCTAAGTGTGGAAACGTGGAGAGGACCCTATAAAATGCGCCCAAGCTAGGCTTGATGTTCAAAAGTTACTAAGGCATTGGAAATAAAAGTGGATGGGTGGAAATGCGCCCAAGTTAAAGCAAAAAAGGCAAAAAAAGGCCTAAGTATGGAAAATGAAAGTTCACCCTCTCAAATGCGCCCAACATTGTGAGAGCCATCCAAAATATTTCTAAGGCAAAAACGAAAGCTGAAGGTATCAAATGCGCCCAAGGTTGCTGGAGACTTAAAATGTCTAAGGCACGAAATGTGAGTAGCATATGCCATTTGCGCCCAAGGAGGAATGAGAAACTTGGAAATTTCTAAGGCACAAAATCAAAGTGGACATGCCTAAATGCGCCCAAGTTGAAACAAGGAGGCGAAAATTATACAAGGCATGGCGAAATCAAAGTGGGCTATGTTAAATGCGCCCTCAAGATGATGGAGTTTCCAAAATTTTCTAAGGCATGGAAACTTGAAAGTGCAACTAAGTGAATGCGCCCATGAAGAAGTAAAGTCTTAGAAATTTTCGAACGCTGAAAGTGAAAGTAGAAACATGAAAATGCGCCCTTGTGGAAGTAAGGTCCTCAGAAATTTTCTAAGTGTTAGAAAATAAAGGCACATGGTAGCAAATGCGCCCCAAAACAAAAGCAACCCAGCCGAAATAAAATACCCAAGGGTAAAGTGAAGTCTTGAAAATAAACTAAGGCGTTGGAAGGAAATAAAAGCTCTCTAGCTAAAATGCGCCTAAAGAATTGAGAGAGTGCTAAGAGAGTTCCTAAGGCATGGAAATTTTAAAATTGAATAAAATAAAATGCCAAGGGGTCAAGGGCGCCAGAGGTGTAAAGTGAGAGATTTTTCTAAATGAAATAAATATTTCATCAAGAAAGATATACGCCCAAGGGGGTGAGGATTTAAATTTGCTACTAAGTGTGTGAAGTGGAGAAATTCCTAAGGCATGGGAATTTAAAAAAGTGAATGAGAAGAAAATACGCCTTGAATGTGGGTGAGCTCGAAATTTATTTTTCCTAAGGCAAGCATGGAGATTAATAAAGTGGTGAAATTTTATTTCCAAGGTGGAAGCAACTGATATACTTTTCCATGGGTCAAATAAAAAAATTAAATGAACCCGTTTAAAAGGCACCCATGGGTTGACAGAGTCAAAAAATTAATTTCCTAAGGGAAATTTTAATATTTTCAGAGGAAGTTCGTTTTGACTAGATTATTTTCCTAAGGGAAATTAAATCTCAGAGGGTGGATTAATCTGAGCGAGCAAGTGATTTCTGTCAGCGGGTTGAATTATTTTAAAAGAGAAAATTTAAAATGTCTAAGGCAAATTTCATGAAATTGAGGATTTAAATGGCAGACATTTTAGCAGATTGGAAATAAATTTACAACTTCCACGAATTTTTCGAGTTGAATTTAATTAAACACTGCGAGAATTTTAAAATGGAGTTCTCAAACAAATCAGAGTGATTTTCTCGCGAGTTGTTTAATCACCGGCAGTTAACTGGCAGACCAGAAGGAAAAATTCGAATTTTTACAAGGAAAGAATCTTCATTAATGGCAACTGCCATAATGACTGGCTGACGACTAGCCCACTACTGCGCCTGAAATGGAAGATGCCAAACAGAGAGAGTGGAGAATTGATGAAGGTGCTAAAAATAACCCCAGCACTAATTGGCAGGATTCTTCAAGAAGAATTATTTAAGCAATCTCTCCTCTCATTTCTTCTCACATTTTTCGAAGTTGAGAGTTGCTGAACAAGTTCTTGAGAGATTGAAATATTTTCGAGATTGCTGAGAAGAGAGGTTCTGTGAGATTTCTATTTTTATTTCGAAGTGTTGAGTTGCTGAAAGTGCGAAATTACTGGAGGATTTATTTCTCAAGTTGCAGAGATTCTCGAAGTTGCTGCAGATTTAATTTATTCGAGCTGCTAAAAGCTAATTGCTGTTGGAGTTGAGAAGAAATTGCAGCAATCTCTTTATTTCTTCATTCTCCAAGTTGCTGAAGTTGACGAAGTGTGGTCAAAAGTTTGATTTATCTTGTGCTGGAAAATTAGCTACATTGCTGAAAGTTGTTGATGTGCTGCGAATTTTCTTCGCCAGTCAGAAGTGAAGTTGCTGAAAGCTTCTTTCTAAGCTCAGAGTTTTTATACAGTTTGAGGTTTGGAGTTAGAAAATTATGCTAAAGAATTTCATTTTCAAAGCTAACTCCGTGTCCGCAGCCGTCTCGAAATTGTTTTATTTTATAAAAAGTCCGCAATCTAACTTACTGTTATTTTATTTCGCAGATGGCCGGAGCAAAGGATGTTGCAGGAACAAACAGATCTGCAGGCAGAGCTGCAAACACTGAAACGGTCAAAGCAAGCTCATCCCGACAGGCAATGATCAAAAGGCTCACCAAGTCATTTCTTCCGAAATCGGCAATTGTTTCAAAGTTCGCAGGATTAAGTGACACCAACCTCGGGTCGTTTAATCTAAATGCACTCAAGTCTAAGATGTATGGGCTGGGAGGCCATCAACCGTCAGTCACGGCACATAACATCATGAAGAGTGGTATCTACGCAGCCGTCGGTTTTCCACCAATAATTCAGTGCCCGGAGCTAATCATGGAGTGTGTGAACTACTACAAACCGAAGCGTAGAACCATTGTCTCTCCGGATGGCAAATTGCTTGCCAATTTCACGCCAAATGCCATCGGAGAGGCATTTGGGATTCCTACTTCCGAAAAGATGCTGTACAGATCAAAGGAGAGGGCGGATAAAATGTACTCCACCTCCTTCGAGAGGGTTGCTGCGGTCATCAACAGAGTCTGGATGTAGAAGCCAAAGCCACCTCGCACTAAACTCCCAAAGCAGATAATTGCCGAAGATGTGAAACAGGAATACTGCGACTTGATGATGATGTTGAGCCGAATAAATGGGAGTGCACAGGCCTACTTCTTCGAGCCTTGGATGTTCTACTTCATCGAGATCATCTTGGAGGGAAAGGAGTGTATTGACTGGGCAAGAATGATCAGTGATAACATAGATGAACAATTCAAGAGCCTGAGGGGGACGAAAACCTTTTACATGAGCTTGTATGTGATATATATGCTGGCAAGAATGACCAAGTACCGAAGGATTACATACAAGGAACCAATTGGTAGTGCCCCTGACCAATTCAAAATCCATGAGGCCTGCACGCAGTTACATCTAACCAACCCTGCCAGTTACAAACGGGCTAATGATGCATTCACAATGCACATCATGAGGACCCTTCAGCGAAGAACGCAGCAAAGAATATCCAAAGAGGCACAAGCATTGATAGAGGAATACGGATATTGGCTCATCCAATTTCCGAAATTCACTTACATTAGGCTGCAGGGGTTCACTTCGTATCCATACCGGCTATCGAGGTACCCCACCGATCACATTATAATGCTGGAAATATCTAGGCAATTGATCGCCTATGATAAGATTCAGAAAAAGAAGAAGAAGGGTGGACTTGATTTTCCTATTGCCATGGGAAATTCCACTGAGGAGTGTCCCTCCTTGCAGGGAGCTCGAGAGGCAGAGGATGAGCTGCAATTCTATCATCTATCGTATCACACAGGTAGATAGGATTTCGATCCTTACAGAAACATCCAAATGATACAAAACGTTGAGTATCGACACAAGGCCCACATTGACGACTTTTGGGTAAATGTTGTTGATGAGGTTGAAATAAGGAAAAGGATGTTTTCTAGGCTTCCCCTCAAGTTGATCAGGGAATGTGAGATCATCCCAGTTCCCAACCAGGTGGAAGAGGATGTCAACGTTATACAGCCCGACTATGGTTCAGTCAGGGATACTTCGGTCCCACCACCTGATTGGTCCGAGCCAGAAATCATGGACTTGGACACGCTCTCTATTCCCGTGTTGACTTTCACAAGAGCTTGGGTCGATAGACATGTATGCAAACTTAAGAGCAGATCAATCGCCCTTACTTATAACTTGATGGGTGACCCAAGGCCGCTATCGGTGAGAAGGGGAAAACAGGTTGCTCAAACACTGGAAGCACAAGTAGAAGTACCAACCCAGCCGATACCGTTGAGGATGGAACAAGCATCACCTATGCACTCACAAACTCAGTCTTCGAGTTTGAGAGTGATTTCATTATTTGCTGATCAGAGGGCAAGATTGGGTGAAGAGTGGGAGCTTGAGGAGGTGGATCAACCCAACATCCGAGAATCAGATAGTATAAGCGTCAATGCATCCAAGGTTGGCCGACAAGAGGAAGAAGAGGAAACAGTGGCTGACACTCGTTTCTAGCATATGTTGGACATGACATTAGAGGAAGAGGAAAACACAGAGCAGGGGACCCAAGGGTCAGGAAATACGCAGCTCGTGGAAGATGATGAGCCCGAGCAGAACAGTGCAAGAAGAGAAGAAGTACACGAGGTGGAGGCAACGGAAGAGCAGCCCCTCATCATTTGCAATCCACAATAGACAGTGCCAGATTGGCTTTCAGAGAGAATGAGAAGAGACCCCGAGGATGATACAGATCCAGCCATTGAGATGGAGGAATTCCTCAAAAGGATTAGTGCGCCTCCAGAAAAGAAGAGAGCCAGAAAATTCTCGAAGATTTCGACTGACAAGTCAGGCTCTCGCACACTCCAAGTTGTTGTCCCAAGGATAGAATGTGATCGAGCCGAGGAGAGGCCCGAAAACTATGTGATCACCACCGTAGAGTTGGGTCGTCCTACGGGAGCCCAAATTGTCGAGGAGTTTGATAACTCCTATCAGGCGCTGAAAGACCAGTTGCTCAGAACAGAAGGGAAGTATAAGAAATTGAAGAAGGAGCACAAAACCTTGATAGGATATGTGCAGAGTCTAGCACGTCCAGGTGAGTAGGCAAACCCAGCAGTAGAACTCCCACCAGAGCTTCCAAGGGAGTCGGTTATTGGCTTAGAGGACCTAAAGAAGATGGAGACAGAGGCAAACAAATGGGTCAGCCATGTTCGGGCTGATACAGAGAAATTTATGGAGGACCTCGCCAATGCTTATCAGCATGCCTCAAATATTTTGACGTGCATGGATATGGTAGATCAAGCTTGGGGCGATACCCGCATCTATCGGACGAAGACTATTCTTCGTTTAGGGGCTTTGATGCATATACCTCTACGGACTTTGGTGGATGGAGGTGTGATTCAGGATGGTGACAGGCATAGTTGGAAAACTCGGCATTTTCAAGTACTCGGCAAGCCCGAAAAACTCGGCTCGGCAAAAACTCGACAAAAACTCGGAAAAAACTCGGCAAAAAACTCGGGAACTTAAAAAATTGCTTAAACTTCACTAAAAACTCATTTTTTTTGCAAAATTCAAAGATAAGATGCATCCAATGAGTCAATAAATGAGTACATATAAGAAACAAGCTATATTTGATTGATTTGAAAGAAATTGGATAAAAAATGGCATCCTCATGTGGAATGCTCAATGTGCTGATATGATAATAGTCTGAAACAAAATGAAATAGTAATTTGTTTTTGTAAAACTGAAAGTAAATACTACATATGTCATAAACATTAATATATTTCAGTTTTTACAAATTCACATGAATCACATCTTCCTCTTCCCATGTCTAGATCTCAATATGGGACCGGAAGAGGGTGTCCGTGTAATCATAGGACTCCGCTCCTGCTGTGCCTGTGGCTCCTCAACCTCCATCCTAGATGTAGATCCTCCTGCAGCTGTTGGTGGTGGCACTGGCAATGACTCCTCCTCAGGATCATCCTCAAGGTCATCCAATGAGAATGTAAATCCACCCTCCTCCATTGCCTGTCGCTCTAAATCATAAATCTCATCCTTGGTAAACAATGGAGGTTGCTCCCCTCGCCCTGTCCAATCACTGTATGGATCTATCTCCTCCAAATCAATTGGATCATCATATGATATCTCCTCTACCTTTTTTATGCGCAATCGAAGATTATATTGCACATAGACAAGGTCATTGAGGCGTTTTTGAGCGAGTTTGTTCCTCTTCTTTGTGTGGATGGCCTCAAACAAACTCCAATTGCGCTCACAATTGGATGAACTACAAGGCTGGCTCAAAACACGGAGGGCAAAGTTTTGAAGATGTGGGGTTTTTCCACCCCAATGTGTCCACCAAACATCTACAAAAAAAAGAAGAAAGAGTTAGAAAATTGTAACTTGTAACTTGTAACTATCAAATTTTCATTTTTGTAACTTGTAAATTTCAAATTTTATACCTGGTGGCAGCCTAGATACTGCTCTCTTTGCCAAGTCTGAAGAGAAGAGTACACCCCTTTTTTCCCTGTAACTTTGCAATTCATTAACAATGCAGTCTGCCTCATCAGGCGTGGATGTCATCTGCTGAATGCAAGTAGTGAGGCCCTCCATAACCTCTCTAGTAGGATTTGTATAGGTGCCTGAATGGATGAAACGGGGGTTCAAGAAGTACCCTGTTGCATGGATAGGTTGGTGGAGTTGATTGTTCCACCTCCTGTCAATAATCTCCCAAATGGGATCAAACTTGAGGCTGTCCCCCCTATAATAATTTCTAATAGCCTCCTTGGCCCTATCCATGGCCTCATAAAGATAACCCATTGGGGTTTGATCCCCATCCACCAAACGGAGCACTCTAACCAAGGGCTCTGACACCTACAATATAAATTTAAAAATGCAAAAAACTATTAGACTTACAATTTAGTAATTTACAAATTTACAATGAAGGACATTAACTTTAAGAAAATGTTCAATTTGAATTTAGATTCAAACTCAAAGTTTTGAAGTTACCTTCACAATCTCTGTTGCTTTTTGTGCAAAGAGGGGCTCGAAGACAATGCTTGCAACTCTTTCTCCTTCGGGCTTCTTTGAATAAGGTGAGTCTATCCATGCTTGACTCACAAACATTTGTTTCAAAGCCGTCAATGCGCCAAGAATGCTTTGCAACGTTAAGAAAACCGTTGCAAACCTTGTCACACCAGGTCTCACCAAGTCTCTCCCATTGGTGTGCTCCCTCATCAAGCTCAGAACCCAAGGGTGATTGTAGATGTATTTAGTGATCCTTCTTCCATCCTCTACAATCGGTGTGATTCAATGTAATTTTCCTATGTCCTCCAAAAGAAGGTCAAGGACATGGGCAACACATGGTGTCCAAAAAATTGTCTGGTGTCTATCTTGGAGGATTCTTCCTGCTGCCACATATGCCGCTGCATTGTCAGTTATGATTTGCACGACATTTTTAAGCCCAACCTCCATACACACTTGCTCCAACATTCTAGCCAAATTTTCTGCATTTTTTACTATGTTGGAGGCATCTACGGATTTCAAGAACACCACCTCATTTTTGCAAGAGACCAAAAAATTTATGATGGTACGGTTTTTTCCATCCGTCCACCCATCAGAAAGAATAGTGCAGCCATATTGTTGCCATTCTTCTTTTTGTTCTTGTATCACTGCCTTTGCTCTTTCAGTAGCATTAGAAAGCAACCCACAAGTACAAAGTGAAATTAAGTACACAATTTTAATTTGTAAACAAAAAAATAACTTAAATTAATCATAAATTAAACTTAAGAAACATAAAATTAAATTAAAGAACATAAAATAATTTCTAACCTTCCACTCAATTCTTTGCGCGAAGGCGCCTTGTAGCCTTTCCCTGCAACTGTCAATGCGGTCACCAAATTGTCCCAATAAGGTGAGCTTGCCACATTGAAAGGGATGTTGTTGAAGTACCAAAAATCGGCACAAGCAACATCTGCATGCTCACGCACCTCCTTATTCCACCCAGTTGCCTCTAAAGAAGGTTGTGCACCAGGTGTGTTTCTAGGCACAAAAAAATCACCAATGTGTGAACCTGTGGCTCTAGGTGTCTGTGTTGATCCTGCCACTGGTACTCTAGTAGAGGAAGATGAAGGCATGGTGGTGGTGGGTTGCCTTCGCACACGTGGACCACGAAGAGAGCCCGCTATGTTGGCTACTACATCATCATCATCTGACAGTGAGTGAAGGTTGTCTGCACTTGCAACACCTTGAGAAGAAGCTATGGCAGCTTGCATTGCTGCTTTTGCCTTCGCTTTTTGCATCTTTTTTTCTTCTGCAGCGGAAAGTATTGCATTCATTTGTCTTTTGATTTCCTCATTGGTGTTTATGCAAGCCTTAGCATCACGTCTAGGGATGCCTGCAAGGTGGTATTTGAGGCGATTGATGCCTCCACGGTAAATTTCTTTACATCTAATGCAATACACTGATCCAGGTTCTGGTCCTTCATATGCATATCTCCAAGCGGGATCTCTAGCTCCTTTTGGACGAGTGCCTACATATTCCCCACTCCCAGGCACGGATGGGGCTGAGGTAGGGGTAGAAGCGGATTCAGAAGCCATGATCAATTAACCTGTTACCTACACAGTACACACACAAAGTGAAATCAAAACTTGTTAGTTTTTTGATAGAAATTTTAAAAACAAGCTAAATTAGATTAAATCAAAATTGAAAATTTCAAAATAGATTCTAAACTAATCTAAGATTCTAAATAGTAAACTAATTTAAGATTCTAAAGTCTAAACTCTAAACATTTTCAATTTTTCATCAAAAAAAATGGATTAAAAAAAGAAAATAATAAACTAGGGTTACAAAAAAATGTAAAAATTAGAAAACTACTTTAAATTAGTAACAAATTAAGCTAATATATAAATTTAAACATGTTTTCAACAAACAAGAAGAATCAAAATTACAAAAAATAACTAGAATTTGAAGAAAATTTGAAAAAAATGAAAAAAACTGCAAAATATATTAAAAAATCATAAAAAAGTGTCACAAATTCTTGTTTTGTTGAATCTAAATCTTCTTTTAAACATATAAATGTATTTGAATTTGTTTTATAGTTCATTCATGATGTTTTTTAAACATACAATCAACAAAAAAGAAGAAAAAATGAAAAAAAAAGAAAGAACAAGAAAAATTAGAAAACCTACCTGGAAATCCAATTTGCCTTCGAAATCTGATGAAAATCCCCTTCGAATCTCGTCCCCTCGATGCCAAATCACAGATAAATAGTGCAAAATGCTTTGGGCAAGTTTTTTCCTCTGCTAAAAGTGAAAACAAGTGAAAAAATGAAATGACAATGACATTTTGGCCGGCCGCGGACATAAGACACAGGCCGCGCGGGTTTTTTTTAAAAACTCGCCGAGTTTTTGCAAAAACTCGCGAGTTTTTCCGGCGAGTTTTTGCAAAAAGTACGGACTGTACCTTCTGCGAGTAAAACTCGTAAAAACTCGTTTCTGAAAAAAACTCGCGAGTTTTTGGCGAGTGAGCCAACTATGGTGACAGGTATGATTTCACCAGTTGGTACTCCTCGGTGGTCACAGGCCGTGGGTTCATGATGCAGCAAGGGCAGATTTGGCCAGAACCAGGAATGCAATGGGTAACATCTTGGAGGGAGTTCTTAATACACTGGAGGCCATATTTGCTAGGAGGTTGGCTCCAGAGGAAATAACTGTTGATAGCTTGAGAGGCAAATTGGCTCCATTCTTCTCAGCTGCGAGGTCGCTTGTCCAGGACGACTTTGAGAATGTCTCCACTTTCTCTAGTATAATTCAGAATACCCAAGATGCCTTGGTGGCATGGAGGAAGTCTTACACTCGGCACGGACAAATGGTAGCAGTCTTGGAATTTTAGCTCAACCATATTCCACCAATTTCGGTTCAGGAGGTTGAGACGGTGTTGGCCCGGCTGATCGAGTTTGCAGTTCGAGAACGGGACAGTGGGAACGCTATGCTTGATGAGGATCTTCTGGAAGAAGATTGTGGGCATTAATTGCTCGTAGTGGGGAGTGGAGAATCTTTTGTTCATTTATTACCCCACTCCCCTCAGTGGCGGTTTTTAGGGCAGAAACCCTAATCAGGGCATAGGTGGCTCGATCTGAGCCCTTTATTATAATTGAATCTAAGTTGTTTGCTGAAATGGGCTAGCTATAAAAGGGGCATCCCCCCTCATTTGTAAATTATTAGAACTAGAATTGAATCAGAGATAGAGTTGAGCTAGAGAATAGAAGGCATATAGCATTTAGCTTAGAAGTTAGCTTAGATTGAGGAGGAAAGGAAGTTTTCCCATTGAGGACTTTGTAAGAAGTTGTTGTGAACACTCTCATAATATAAAGATTTATCATTGTTTGGTGGTTCTATCTTCTATTGTGAGTAGCTAGCAAGGCTTGTTCGTCTTTCCAATTCAAGTAGATAAAGTAGAGTAGACTTTGTTTTATGCAAGTAGTTGTTAATTATGGAGTGTGGCGTTGCGATTTGAGCATATCTTCTTTCATCCATACCACTAGCGGGCTTGCTGATGGTAAGTTCGCCTTGTGTGGTCAACTGGAGTATTGGCACTTAACTTCGATTGTGGCTCACATGTCCATATGCATTGTGGTGATGGTATGTACATGTTGTGTCATAATTTGAACACCTTTCCCATCCTTTGAAGATTGCAGCAACTTTGTCAGAGTTGTCCGAAGGGAGACGAAGCATAGTTTGGTTTGAAGATTGTTTAAGTCGATCCTCGTCCTCCACCCTTTAAGAGTAGATGGTAGTATCCCTATCCCTATCCCTTTAAATTCAGTATTTCCCGGTTAATTTAGGAATCAGAGCAATATTGTCAAATCCTTTGTCTTAACTGCTTGACAAAATCGAACAACTACGTAAGTCCCTTTGAATACCCAGCATATTCACATTAGCCAACTGAGTCTATTCGCGTTAAAGGAACCTTGGAGTTGAACGCATGAACTTTCACGCAATCTTAGCATGCGAAATACTTTGATCAAGAGAGAATAGAATGATTGTTGGGCATTTTTATTCTGTGTTGATGTCGTCATAAAAAGCACGTCAACAGAATTGGCGCTAGAAGTAGGGCTTACTACTTTTTATAGTGAAGCAAAAGGAATTATAAAAGTATAATGTACCAAGATGGTGCTACCTCATAGAGAGATATTTCTGGTGTTGCAGCCAAATTTGGGATTCAACGACAATCAGGAAGATATTCTTTTAGGATTGAACAATCTCGCATGGAGAACAAAGAGAAGTGCAGCTAAGTACATGTGGACGAGCTTTGTGTTGCAAGAAGAAGAAGAAAAGGCTATCAAGATCCAAGTTGCTATTGAAAGAGATTTGTTGAATCAAAGACAACCACTTGCTCCCGTGCGTCGCCAATAAAAGAAGCAACTTCATCCTGGATCGCATCAGTTCTTTCTCGCCGGATAAGTTGAAGAGAATTTTGAGGTCTGCACCCATTTCAGCCAAGGAACTTGTAGAGCTAGAGCTACCTACCATAACAAGGAAGAAGAAAGGTACTCGATCAAACGGGGAAGTTCCCTCAAGCGAGGAAATTTTATCAAACAAAGAAGCTCAATCAAGTGAAGAAGCAGTAAGTGGTGAAGAAGTCTCAAGCTTATTCAGAACTCTGCCTAGCATTTCAAGGTTTGCCCAACAAGGACCTGCACGAGATATCACGCCAGTAGCAATCCAACAACAGCAACCAGTTCAACTCATGCCAGTTGTTGTTCAACAGCAACCAGCTCAAGCAACTGTATATCGACGAAGGCAAGCAATGGCTCAGCCAATTGCAAATGGTGCTACTTGGTTGGTCACCAACCCGTCCCCGCTGGAGTTCGCCGACTATCACGACATGCCA
This sequence comes from Sequoiadendron giganteum, assembly GCA_007115665.2. Taxonomy (NCBI): domain Eukaryota; kingdom Viridiplantae; phylum Streptophyta; class Pinopsida; order Cupressales; family Cupressaceae; genus Sequoiadendron; species Sequoiadendron giganteum. The sequence continues at coordinate 58,534,185 of CM021100.1, read as the reverse complement.
AAGAACCCAGAGAGTTTTTGCTCCAAATTCCACGTCCACGATGTGAACCGCACTGCTGAGGATCACATCAAAATGTTTGAGGACCACCTACGCAATAGATAGATTGCATATGCTGATGTGGCTTGCAAGTTGTTCCCCTATTCTTTGGGGGAAGAGGCCCATTATTGGTTCATACATTTACCAGTCGGTTCAATTAGAACATGGGAACAGATGAAGACAACATTCATCAAAAAGTTTGGTATTCCCATCACTCCCGCAGAATTGTTCAGACAGTTTGTGGAAGTAAGGAGGCAAGAAAAGGAGCCCATTCATGTGTTTAACAATAGATTCCAAAAGGCTCTCACCGTATACTCTCACCTTGCTCACATCGGGATCTAGGTGATTAGAAAGTGGAAGGTGTTTAATTTTAGTTAGCTTCATTTTCTAGTTAATTCAAGATCCCCTTTCACCATATGCTCTCACCTTGCCCACATCGGGATCTGGGTGATCAAAAAGTGGAAGGTTGCTTATTTTGTTATTTATCATTACATTTTGGCTAATGGTAACGAGTGAAGTTTTGTAATTTTTTTGGGGTGGTTATTACACAAGTACTCTTATAAGGTTCAAAAATGTTAAAAAAATCAGATAGAATCCTTAGTTTTTATGATATTGTCTACTATTTCCCAGTAAATTGTATTTTTTTTTAAAAAGAGGGTAAAAAATTTATTCATAACAAGAAAGCATCAGTACAAAAAAAAATTGGGCCCATAAAGGCGCCCAAGAGAGAACAGAGAAATCCAACCAGCCAAACCCCCAAACAGAACCAAACAACCCAACCACTAGAACCTCAACAACATCCACCATCCATATCCTCAAAAATAATTCTCTGTAAGACTTGGCAATCACTTGGCAAGAGATGGCCCCAACCCTCAACCCGCCAATCACCATCATGCTCAGAAGCCCACTTCACCAAACAATCATCATCTCCATTCCATTTGTGGGGAATGTGAGTAAAAGACACCACCTCCAACCTAGAGCATACTTGCAAATATGCCTTACCACTTGTTGACGTGCTTTTTATGACGACATCAACACAGAATAAAAATGCCCAACGGTCATTCTATTCTCTCTTGATTAAAGTATTCCGCATGCTAAGATTGCGTGAAAGTTCATGCGTTCAACTACGTAAGTCCCCTTGAATACTCAGCATATTCACATTAGCCAGCTGAGTCTATTCGCGTTAAAGGAACCTTGGAGTTGAACGCATGAACTTTCACGCAATCTTAGCATGCATAATACTTTAATCAAGAGAGAATAGAATGGCCGTTGGGCATTTTTATTTTGTGTTGATGTCGTCATAAAAAACACGTCAACACCACTGAGGAGAGTTGCCAGGTGACACCCTCCAACTTCTACCCCGTTATCAAATTAATCATAATTTGAGAGTCCGATTTACAAAAAATCTTGTGCCAGCCAAGCGCACAAGCCCGCTCCAAAGCCCCAAGAATCGCCAATCCCTCCATAAGATTGTCGGTTTGCTGCCCTTTGTGGATGGAGAAAAGAAAAGCCACAAGCCCAGAGCTATCTCTCCCCACTCCACCAATCCCAACAGGCCCCAAATTACCCCTGGAAAACCCATCCGTGTTGATTTTCAAAACATCACTCGGAGGAGGAGACCAAACCCCAACCCTTTGAACCTTCTTTTTAGCATGCTTACTTCGACGGACACAAAAAGAATCAAAGACCAGATCACGCAAGCCCAAACTATGCACAATCTCCTCATCCCTTCTTTCCAGAGGAAAAACCGCTTCACATTTGGCATCCACTAGCTCTTGCATCATGTTCACAACTCTCTACCAAACTTGTTGAACCATCAACTTGCTCTTACGAAAAATCCTGTGGTTCCTTTCCAACCAAATCTGCCAAAGAATGAAGCCCGGGCCAATGCTCCACACAATTTGAAGAAAAGAGGCCTGAGAAGGAGGCCTCCCCAAACTATGCCAAAAATCAACCAAAGAGGAAGCATGCACACATGGGTGTTTCCACACACCCCACCAAAAATGCCAAATAAGCAAAGAATAGGAGAACTTGAAGAAAAGATGGGAAGAATCCTCCTCACTGTAGCCATAGAGCACACAAACAAATGGACCTTGGAACCCACGTTTTCATAGATTAGCCCATGTTAGACACCTATTCCAAGCCAAAGTCCAGAAGAAGTAGTTACATTTAGGCCAAGAGAACTTGTTCCAAACCCTTTGCCACCATGGGACTTCCATCCCACCATACTTTCGAGCTATCAACTCTTGATACCCATTAGCCACTGTATAAAGCTCCTTAGGATTTAGACTCCATGCCAACCTATCTTTATCATTAAGAGAACTGCACAATTTGCCTTCCAGAATTTTATGGAGCTCAGCACAATCCTCCTCCAAACCAACCACAAGCCACTCACTTGGGGTCTTCCACCTACACAACTCCACTTGACCACAACTATAAGAGGTCTTAAAATCCATCACATGAGACCAACCGACCTCTAAGAAATGCTGGCAAAGGGTCTGTAGATGAGGAAACCTGTTCATGATGGGAGCAAAGTCATCCCACGAGTCAACCCAAAAAAGAGCCTCCGATCCCTTATTACATATCCAGAACAAACTCTCCTTGATCAACAAAGCCCCTTTTTTGAGAGTCTCCCAAATCAAAGAGCCTTTCCCAACTAGTGGAAACTGAGGAGCCTCCTCATTTTGAATCCCTCCAAGGTATTTATGGGAAATAATCTTTGCCCAACCATGATCTTGCTTTGAGCACCATCTCCAATAAAGCTTAGTAGCCAATGCCAAATAGGTCAAGGAGGAATGACACAACCCAAGCCCACCAAACTGCTTTGGATTGCACATAGTATCCCACTTCACAAGGCTCCATTTAGAAGATGATAGATTGCCCGCCCACAAAAATTGCCTAGCTAGGGAATCCAAATCCTGAAGAAAACCTTTAGGAGCCATCTGTAGCATACACTTGTAGATGGGAAGGGCCTGCACCACAGACTTTAGAAGTTGAACCTGACCTGCAAAAGAAAGCCACCTGTGAGTCCAATGGTTCACCTTAGTCCGAAGCTTGTCAAGAATAATTTGCCAAGAACCCCTGGGGAGAGTACCAGATGAGACAGGAATACCAAGATAAGTCAAAGGCAAAGCCCCAATCTGAAACCTCAAAATACGAGCAATCCGTCGTTGAATGAGCCTCAGAGTGTTAAAAAAGAAAATAGAGGATTTGTCCTCATTAATCAACTGACCAAAAGCCGCAAGATAAGTATCCAGTACTTTGCGCAAGTTGGTAGCCTCTTTGACCTTAGCCAAACCCATCAGAGCAATATCATCAACAAACTGCAGGTGGGACTGTGGAGGTAAACCATTGCCCCAAACCCAACCCTGGATAAGACCCTGATCCACATTTCTCTTAATAACTCTCCTCAACCCTTTTGCCATGAGGATGAATAAATAAGGAAAAAGAGGGTCTCCTTGTCGAAGACCCCTGGAAGCCCCAAATAAGGAAGTTGGCTCCCCATTAACCAAAACTGAAAAGCAGGTAGTCGTGACACAACTCATAACCCACATAACCCATTCCTCCACAAAACTGTTGATGCGTGTTTTGTGACACACACGAACATACTAGAATAAAGTGTCCGGAGATGCTCTATCCTCTTTTGATAAAAATCACCTTTCATGCTAAGATTGCGAGATAGATCACAAGGTAATTCCAATGTTTCTAAGTTGGGGTGCGGATAGGCTCTGTGGTAGTATGAGGTTTGTTGGTAACCGAAGGGGGCATAGTACTTCAGTAAGTCATTTTTGAAAGTAAGGGATTGAATGCAGTGTTGTATTTTTTTGGGGATTTTCTGATTTTGGATAAAAATGAAAAAAAAGAAAGGGGTGAGAAATCTTATGCTAATCCTAAGGAACTAGGAGACTGTGAGGATCAAATGCAACTTAAAGGAAACCATGCTTTGTTTCGTCTTGAAAAACGACAACTACACGAAAGCAGGTACAATCTTCTGGGATTTGTGCTGGAGATATTTTACTATAAATAACACCATCAATTTGAACAACATTATTTAAAGTAAACGTTTAAAGCATTCACATTAAGAGCTTAGTCTAACTTTACACATCAAATGAAAAACATCCATTTGATAAAAGTATGAGCTAAGTTACTTCAGTCCTCACTATCAATCTTTCGCTCCACTAACAAATAAACTTTAATCTATAACAATCCTACGAGAAGAGGAAATATGCAACCATGCACCCATTTGACAATAAAGATTTCAAAGCACCTCAATGCAATTATGAATTTTATTATCACAATAGTTTTTGCAACAATTTCATACAACTCTTCTTTTACTTCTAAAAAAAAACTAATTTTAACTCAAAAAATCTATTCTCTAATCCCCTAATAATTTTTCTGATTTCTTCCGATCGTTTCAAATGAAAAAGAAAGGGTACTTATAGAATTCCCCGATACAATGAATGGCCGAGATTGAAACAAAATCAAAGGCCCAGATTCAAACAAGAAAACCCTAATTAGGGTTGCCAAAACATCGACCAGCTAACTGACAGATGAGTCACCCACTAGCGGTTGTATCCTTATCCACTCATGCAATGCTTCGTTCGACGAACCTGGACACAATGGCGCCAATCTCCTCAATGGTAATGTCTGGCAAGGTGCTGACATTGTATTCCAGCAGGTCCAAACCGTCCGCACAATCGGCAAAGACAACTACCCATTCTGATTCGTGCTGCAAGAAGGTACTACGGATGGTCAAGAGGTCAAATGCCTTAGTCAGATTCTCGCCCAAGATTGGCATGATGGAGAAAATCTTTTACACTTCCCTTTGCATATTATCCAGCCACAAGTCATTTTCTCGAACAATATCTTTGTTCAATATATCTGCAGCCATATGAAAGATGCCATTTTGAATGCTCTTTACTTGCTCATCGACCTTGATACTTTCTGCCTTAACCTTTTCAAGCACTTCCCTATGGGAGACCAATGCGCAATACCAGTTGCTGAAGTCGTAAGCCGCCCCAGCTGCAATAATCCTCTCGTCAACTAGCCTTTGCTTAGGAATTTTCCTTATATCACGGAGGCAAGGAATGATTCTGTCTTGCAAGTCCTGCAATCCGTCCCATGCCTCAGTCAAATTTGCAATCCTTGTGAGCAAGGAAGAAGTTTTCCCATGAGCATGCACTAACTTCTCCACAAATGACATTACTTCTCCCTCTTTTCTTGCCATCCATTCTTGTGTTTCCCTGGCAGTAGTTCTTTCTCAAGACTTTCTGCCAGTTCTTGTGATGCATTTGGGAGCAGAGGGTTTGATTGGTTGCCTTGGTTGAGTGGCCTTGTCAAATGCCGGATATGCTCCTTCAGGCGCTCAACCTCCATCTTATATTCCCTTTTCTTCTTAGTCTCTTTTTCTAATCTGGACTTAATGGTGGAGACGAAATTGTCCAGATCTTCTACTTCTTGCCCTTTGGTAGATGGACCAATATCAATTACAGTAATGGCATAATCGGCAGGAGTAATTTCATCCTGTGGTTTCTCAACTATCGGGACTGCAATTTGCACGGTGCGGTTACCAGTCTCATCTCTTTGAATAGTAGAGAATTTCTTGTCAGGTTTTTTCGTATTCACTTGCTCCAACCTTGCCAAGAAATCGTCAATATCATCTGCTTCTGGTGCTGCAACTGATACCTTAACCTTAATTCTTTCCTTAAGCCAGTCTGGTATTGTAGGCTGCTCGACTCCATCGTCTTCGTAGTCCGGAATATCCTAAATCTCTTGGATTTCTTGTGCCGGCAAGTCCTCATGAATCCCCCTTAGGGCTGAAATCATCCCTTCTTGGAAGTTGCCTTCCCTGACATTCAAGTCCTCATCTGACTCACAAATCTCTGTGCCAGTTGGAGAATGATGAAAATCATCCTCAAGCTGCATAGGCTCCATGTCTCTTTCAAGTTCCGGCGAAGGAATTCTGATATGTCCCCATGATTCCTCCTCCATGAGCAATAATTGCTTGATATTCCGAGATGTAGCTGAGTGAAGGGGCTTAGGCTTCTTCAGGATTGGCTTCTCATTTGTTGCCACTTCTTTACCCTTTCTTTTCTTCGGGTTGATAGGCTCAATCAGTTCATTTCCCTGAAAAGCGCCAACATTTGAAGAACAAGATTCAGCTTCGCCCATTAAATCGTAAGTAAATGGCACACCTTGTTGCTTCAATGTCTGTACTCGCTGATCTACCCACCACTGTGAGTACTTGACCACTGGTCTCATAAGAATTGTCAAATCACTTAACTCAAGCTCTGACCATTTGACAGGAGGAAGCGGCAATCCTTCATCATATCCTGGCTGCATGTACATTTCATCGTCATCTAGCTGGTCAGGCACACGGAAGAGTTCCGTCGTTCTGATCATGCCCAAAGGTAACCTCGACCAAAGTCTTCTCCTTATTTCATACTCGTCAGCAGCATTTGCCCAGAAGTCTTCAAGGTCAACTCTGTGCCTGTACTTCCTTCCGTTCACCGTTCCCATATGATTAAGTGGATCAAAATCACCTCTGGACTTGTATGAGGTGAATGGATATAACTGTATCTCCACCCTGGCACTTTCTGTTGCCTGTGATGATGGACAAGATTCTACCATGTCTCCGATGAACAAAGGGAATGTGACAACTGCTTTCTGCTTCGGTCTCTAGATACTTTGGAATGTTTCCAGCTGCCTAAGTACTTCCAGTAAAATCATCTTGTCCATGGGATAGATCGGCAACCTGTAAGGAGATTCTGTGAATCCCTGTATTCGGATATACGTAAATCTTGGAAACTGGATGAACCAGGATCCGTATTTACTGATTAAGCTTTTTGCTTCGTGGGAGAGCCTTTGATGGGTTCCGCCTTGAAATATGCGGGTAATGTACATAAGAAAAGCGTTATGTGCCCGACGCCAATGTGACTTCTTGCTTAACTGCAATTGAGGGTAGCAGTTATATACTTTGAGCTCCCTTTCGCCGTTGCCGACTACACCTTTGCAGATCAGACCGGTATACTGGTAGGTACGAGGGAGTGAATACACAATGTAGGAACCCATATGAAAAGATTCGGTCTTCTCCAAGTTGACCAATTGTTCATGAATACTATCACTGATCATCCTTGACCAGTTGATCATTTTTGTCCCAGAAGATACTTCGTCAATGAAGTAATACATCCAGCTTTCAAAAGGTGCTCCTTGAGGACTGCCTACCAGTCTCTTCAGCAACAAGACTATGTCTCCATATTCTTCCTTGAAAAAAGGCCTGAGCAATTTCTTGGGCAATCTCTTGGATGAGGATCTAGGTTTTTCAAGCCAGTTCTTGTTCATGTTGGCCATGCAAAGAGTTTGTTTATTTTCGTACAATTTCTGTGCATCCTCTTTCGACCGGTAGTACGTTCTGTGGTAAGCTGGAATGCCAAAAGTCTCCTGTATAGCTAGTTCGCCTAAGTACGCCAATACTCTGCCATCAGGCGCCTCAATTTGTCTTTCTTCAACATTGTAATGCAAGGCGCATTCTACCATTAATTCTGGACACTCAACGGTTGGCAGAAATCCTGCAGCATGAACTATGCCATTTCTCATCATTTTTTGCGCAATTGGAGTTGGCATGCGTGCGTCACTTTCGTACATCCTTTTCCGGAATTCTTCTAAGTCAATGTGGCCAAGATCAGTGTCAGCAACATTCTTCCATTTGGAGACAATTTTAGATTCTGTCTGCTAACCTTTGCTAGCAAACTTCATTTTTGTCGATGATTCTCCGTCACCCAACACAAATCTGCAAAAAGAAATATTTTAAATCAGAAATTATTTATGCAAAAATATATTCCAGCAAACTTGACAAGTTAATTCGTGAAAATAACCGTTGCTGGAATTAAATTGTTCGCAAAGAGAAAACTTTGTCAAAATAGAGGAAGTAAAGTCTGCCTATCAATGAAAACTGTGTTGCTGCTGAAGTAAATTCGCACTTTCAGCCTTTTACTTTGCAAAAATTATAAAACTTCACAAACTTTTTTGCCTTAACAAATTTTCTCAACTTCGCTTTCGAAAGAATGAATGAAAATGAAATGCAAAGCCATTTTAAGGCTGAGAAAATCGACCCATTTAGCAAAAATTAATTGTGTCCAATTAATTCAGTTTGAACTCGGCTGGCACTTGTCTTTCGAATGGCAATTTCCATCTTCAACATAAGTCATTAAAGAAAGTTTCTAATTTCGTCACCAGTCGAGTGAAGTTTCTTTTCCTTCTTTCTTTTCTCAGCAATTTGCCTAGAGAAATTCAAATTTTCTCATTAAATAGGTTTTGGAAAATAAAATATTAAAATAATATTTTATGTGTTGTTTCCAACCCGTTCGTTAAAATAATTAAATAATAATATTTAATTATTTTTTATCCCAAGGCAATTTCGAATTTTAAATTTCTCTGTGCCTCTGCCTAAGGCAAATTTTAAACTTGTCATGAATTTTTTTTTACTCCAGGCAAATTTCGTCTTTGCTAGACATACAATTTGATTTTTCAATTAATTTTTTCAATTGTTTGGACTTAGGCAAATTTTTTAAATCCTTTGATTTTTCTAGGCAAACAATTAAATCTTTACTCCAAGTATTTTTCATGACATACATGGGCTAGGCGTATTTGCCTTGTGCAATTTTTTCATTTTTACCATGCTTGGGCGGACTTGCACTAGCAATTGCCATTTAATTTCACCAAATGGCGAATTTTCCTTTGTAATTTTGCTACCTCCAATCATCTTGGAGCGAACCTCTTTGCATTTCACCCCTTTCCAACCTTCTTGGAGCGGACTTCATGTGTCTTTTGCCATTTTACTTTGGGCGGACTTTGACTTGTCTTCGCAATCTCTCCTTTGTGCTGGGCGGACTTTGAGTGTTCTTTGCATTTTATCTCTAGGCTGGGCGGACTTTGCTTGCACTTTGCAACTTGCACATGGCGGACTTGGTAGCTTTCATGCTATCTCCCAACACATTGGAGCGGACTTCAAGTGCTCTTTGCACCTTGCACATGGCGGACTTCACATGTCATTTGCCATCTCCCAACTCTTTGGAGCGGACTTCATCTTGTATTTGCTCCTCCCAACACCTTGGAGTGGACTTGCCAACTCTCTTGCATGTTTACCTTGGGGCAGATTTCAAGTTCTTTTTGCAATTTTCTCTTGCATATGTTGGGCGGACTTCCTTGCCTACTTGCAGTTGCTAAGGCGGACTTGCTCATGGTTTTGCAAATTTTCCTTGCATATGCTGGGCGGACTTCACTTGCACTTTGCCATTTTTATCTCTTCATGCTTGGGCGAATGAGCACATGCATGTCCATGCCTTAGGCAAAATTTTCCAGATTTTTCAAAATTTTCACCCATTTTTCTCTTGCAACCTTCTGAAGTTGACCTTGACGAAGCCATGACTTGCTTACTTTCCAAAAATAGAAACTTTCTAAAAATAATCCCTAAAAAATAACGAATTCACTAAGGCAATTATTTCCGGAAAACATTTATATAAATAGAGAGGAAGAAGAAAGGAAAAAGTAATTACACATTCACCAAAAATAACGAATTCACTAAGGCAATTATTTCCGGAAAACATTTTACGAATTGTGAGAAGGTGTGAGAAGGAAAATATTTTACGAATAACAAGTAAGTAATATTTCTCACATCCGGAATACATATTTTACTTTCTATCATTATTTGTTCTAAAAAAGTAAATTCTAATATGTAAGTTATAAATAAAATTATACTTATATTTTATTATCAAAAATTATTATTTGTTACAATAGAGTTTGCATATATTTTATTTTTCAATTTTTTTTACAGACATTTTTTTATTAATAAAATTAAACTAGCTTATCTATCTTAATCTATTAATCTATATATTATACGCCGAGAGATATCATTTTCGAGGCATATTTTTTTTCTTTTTTTCTTTTTAAAAAATATGCCTTGAAAATGATCTCTCGGCGTATAATATATAGATTAATAAATTAAGATAGATAAGCTAGTAACTATAATATTATCAGTGATAATCATATTTATAATGATATTAAATTGCATTTATAATATTCTTAATATAATATCATTTATGTATTTGTTATCATATTTGGATTTTATTAATATAATGATTAATAACATCAATTTATAGTATTATCTTATGTTCGTGTTTTATATTAATTTCATATATTTTTATATTTATTATAGTGATTATAATATTTTATATCTATATTTTAGTATTCATAATTATAATATTGTCTTTCGACAATTATAATTATATCAAATGGTTAGCCTTCTTAGTATATATTTTGGTACCTCTTACTGTCGCGATGTCGGGGACATGACAGCCTCCACTCCCAAATTTGCTTGTCCTCATGCAAAAACATCTTAGTTTCTTCTAGGATCTCTTTTTCTAATCTGTCACTAACGACACACAAGTTAGTCAGGTTTATATATATAATTTAAATGAGAATGTTTTATAATGACTACTCTATTTGAATGCGTAAATCTATTAAAATATAAATATATTAAATATATACTTATCTTTGTGTTGGGGACATCACATCCTCGCATTTTGGAATAAGAGCAAGAAAGATAGAATTCATAGCACGCAACATCTGCTTGTTTCTCTAAGATTCCTGAACCACCTCTAATAAGTCTTGATTTATAATATCCCAAAATTCTTGAAAGAACTCAATCAGAAAGCCACTGGGACCTGGGGCTTTCGCTTTCTTCATCTGGAAAACAATATCCTTTAATTCCTCAAGGGAGATAATGCCCAAAAGATGTGCATTCATTTCCTCATCAACCAAAGACGGGATACATGCCAAAACTTGACTTTCTTCCTCCTCCACATTCTGAGAATCCTCCCTAAACAAATAAGAAAAATACTACAAATCTTCTTTAGATATATCATCCAAAGAGGACAAATGAATGCCCCTATTGCTCACCAAGAAAGGTATCTCGTTGCCTTGTCCCCTAACCTTAACTGAGTTGAAGAAGACTGCAGTATTCTTGTCCCCTTCGTGTAACCAATCAACCTGCACCTTCTGTTTCTAGTAAATCTCTTCACACAGCTCACACTCCTCCAGAGCTTTTAAAGCCCTTGCCTCCTCCCTGAGTGAATCCTCATTAAGACCATGATCCCCAATCACCTAGGTGATAGCATCCAAGCTAGCCCGAGCAATAGCCTTAGCATGAAAAATGTTACCAAAACATTGCTTATTCCATGTAATGTCCCCATTTTTAACACTACACTTTTCAGTGACTGTTAGCCTATTTTCGGATACCCGTAGGCTAGTCAAAGGCAAAATTAGGGTTTCCAGCTACTTGGAGGTTTCTTTTGAGGATTCAGGGGTTTGCATGTTGGAGTTTTACAGTTCAGATTTTGGATTCCTTTTAGGTTTTCGGAGAGCTTCGCAACAGTGTGACATGCAAATGAATCAGAGAACTTTTCCAGACTTACTATTTTTAGTAAGTACGACGGCTGCTCAGATTATGGTAAAAATGAGTTTGGAACAACTTACTATTTTTAGCAGTATGCTATTTTTAGTAAGTTCTATTTTTAGCAGTGCTATTTTTAGCAGAGTTTCTACAGTTCAATGCAGTGGCTATATCTGGCAGGTCAATTTGAGCAGTTTGGTCTCCAACACCTTTGGTGCTAATTTTGGCAGTGTTTCAGCAACTTGGTGTTATGGCTATTTCGGGCAGGGCAGTATAGTTAGTTGGTCTCCAACATATGAGGTGAGTATTTTGATATTTGATGAGAATATTATTTTAAGTGAAATATTTAAAAGGCATGTTTGGACGCCTTGGAGAAATAAGTGGTTAATTATATTTATATTTCACTTTATTGTTTTGACGCCTAGCCTGGAGGAATTAAATCAGTTTAATAAAGTGTTTCACTTTATTATTATTTTGGACGCCATAATATATTTTATTGACATTTTAATAAAGTATAATGCTTCTTGGAGAAGGACGACTTGGAGAAATGAAATGCAAATGACACTAATGGGCATTGTGAATTTGGTTTGGTTTTGGCATCCATTTGGAGGTGTTGTGACCTTTTTCACACATCACCCCATCCCAGATGGGGACCCCCTAATTTTTGCTCCATTCTGGTCTTTTGGCTTTGGTTAGTTCGCTCTCTCTCTATCTCTGGTCCTTACGGGGATGTCCTGTCGTTTGACCCAGGTTGAAGTATTGGTTAAGTCTGTTTAATTAGGGTTTTCATCCTTTAGGCTTATTTAAGGTCAAACTGAGTTATAAAATTGAAATCCAGGCTTGGTACAGCAGTCAGAAGGCTTCCAGCAGGGTCCCATTAAATTTTCACTGTATTCCGGCAACTTGCTATTTTTAGTAAGTATTCAATTTGGGGCTATTTTGTCGAAATTTTGGAATTCTGTTAGTTCCACCACATTCAGGTAACATCAAGCTGCTTGCACGTAAATTTTGAGCCAAATCAGACAACTTGCTATTTTTAGCAATTCAGGCTTCAGGAGCCATTTTCAGGGGTCAAACGTATGATTCCTCATTGCATGTCCGAAGATTACTTCTGGGTTCCTCGAAACCTTCGCAACGATATAACATGCAAACCGAGACGATCACTTTCAGAGTTCAGTCTTCGGAGGCTATTTTTAGGGTTTGCATGCAGAGTTCTTCAACGCATGTCCGAATATTCTTTCTGGGTTTTTCGAGAGCTACGCAACAGTGTGACATGCAAGCGGAGAAGATCAAATTTCGAGGACTTACTATTTTTAGCTAGTGCATGCATGCAGACCAGTTTTCTGGGTTTTTCTGGGTTTCTTGAGATCCCACAAGCAATATGACATGCAAAACCATCCGGCAGTGGATGAGTCACTTTTCAGGCAGTTTCTATTTTTAGCAGGTGCATTTTGGCAACCGCCTAACACTCCAGTTCAGCAAGCAGAACAACATGCAAAAGGAACGAAGTCAAACGGAGACCGTTTGGGATACATGCAAGTCAAATTAGGGTTTCCACTTTTATAGGGGGTGAAATCCAGAAATTGTCAAAACGAAGCACCTCACCAACATCAGCACACTTCAAGGCACCTGCTGGCAAAATTTGAGCAAAATCGGGGAACTTACTATTTTTAGTAAGTCAGGGCATGGCTATAAATAGCAGGTCTGCACCCGAGGTTGGCATCAGAACAACACTCACGTTATCAGGGTCATATGGTGAAATTTTCAGGCAAAACGGAGCTACTGAAGTCAGAAAGTCAAGAACTTACTATAAATAGCAGGGGGCTATAAATAGCAGGTCAAGGCAGAGGACTGGCAAAACAGGTTCACAAGGCATAGAGGGTCATATGGTGAAATTTTCAGGCAAAACGGAGCTATATGGGTCGAAAATCAAGGGACTTTCTAAAAATAGCCTGACTTACCCAAAATAGACGATGAAGATGAAGGCAGGCAGAGGTATGAAAAAGTTTCTAAGTGTTCAAATGAAAGCTCATGTGTCTAAATGCGCCCTCAAGTTGTTGAAGACACTTCAAAAAAAATTTCTAAGTCAAAAACGAAAGCTCCCCCCATGAAATGCGCCCTCAAGTCAAAGCTTACATGTGAAAAACGCCTAAGGCACTAAAATGAAAGTAGCCACCTCCAAATGCGCCCTCAACTTGAAGCTCCTCCATCAAAATGCGCCCAAGGAGGATGTTGCCTAGTGAAAAAGTGGCTAAGGCATGGAAATCAAAGCTAGAAGGCTAAAATGTGCCCTTAAATGGAAGCTCACCCCCTCATTTGCGCCCATGGAGGTAATGAAGTTAAAAACGCCTAAGTGTGAGAAAGCAAAAGCTCACCCTAGCAAATGCGCCCAAGCTAAGTCAAGGAGGGATGAGAAACTTGAAATAATCTAAGGCACAAAATGAAACTAGGCATGTGGAAATGCGCCCACCATGGAGACCTCTTGAAAATCTTCTAAGGCATCGAAAATTTTCTAAGTGGCAAAATGAAAGTAGCCACCTCCATTTGCGCCCTCACCTTGAAAGGATATTGAAGGCCAAAAAAAACGCCTAAGGCATGAAACAAAAGCACAAGGGTCAAAATGCGCCCACCCTCAAGAAGGAGAAAAAGTGAAAAATAAACTAAGGCATGGAACAAAAGTAGACCCTCCTAAATGCGCCCACCTCAAGTGTAAAAGGTAAAACGTCTAAGGCACTGAGGATGAAAGTAGAAGGAGCTATTTGCGCCCAAGGTAATTGTAAGGCTGAAAACGCCTAAGGCATTTAAAATGAAAGCTTGCCACCTAAAATGCGCCCTGGAGGGAAGTGAAGGTGAGGAAAAGTTTCCAAGTGTTGAAACTTGAAGCTCTAACATGAAAATGCGCCCATCTCCAACAAGTAAATGCGCCCAAGTCAAAAGATGAATAAAGCCTTTGAAAATTTGCTAAGGCAAAATGAGAGCTTGAAGTAGTGAATGCGCCCAAGGTAATTGGAAGGCTGAAAACGCCTAAGGCATTTAAAAATCAAAGTTCCACCTATAGAATGCGCCCAAGTTGAAGTGATAGAGCCTTGAAAATTTCTAAGGCATGGAAATTTAAAATTGAATGAGAAAGAAATATGCCCAAGGAGTGAGGATTTAAATTTATTTCTAAGTATGTGGGCGAGGGGTGTATAAAAAAATAATACCAAGAGCTCAAGTACGCCAGAGTTAGAAAATGTCAAGAATTAATTTTTTTTTTTTTCTAAGTTAAATAAATATTTCACCAAAGAAAATACACCCTTGATGTGAATTGAAGATAATTTTCCAAAGGCATTTAAATGAAGTGGGCGAAGTGATGAAATTTTATTTTCAAGGGGGAGAATTAACATTCATGAGTATTTTTTTTCCATGTCAGGCGGAAAATTAAATGAACCTCTTTAAAATGCACCCGTGGGTTGACAGAGTTGAAAAAATTAATTTCCTAAGGGAAATTTTAATATTTTCAGAGGAAATTCGTTCTGCCTAGATTATTTTCCTAACGGGAATTAATTCTCAAAGGATGAATTGTTTCGAACAGGCAAGTGATTTTAAATCGATAGGAGTTGAATATTTTAAAGAGAGAATTTAAAATGTCTAAGGCAAATTTTATGAAATCGAGGATTTAAATGACAGACATTTTAAAAATTGGAAATGAGTTTACAACTCCCACGAATTTTTTCGAGTTGAATTCAATTAAACACTGCGAGATTTTAAAGTGGGATTTTAAACTGAATCGAGTGATTTTCTCGCAAGTGGTTTAAATCACCAAGAGTTAACTGGCAGACCAAGAGGAAAAATTCGAATTTTTACAAGCAAGGAATCATTATTAATGGCAACTGCCATAATGACTGGCTGACGACTAGCCCACTACTGCGCTTGAATTAGAAGATTCCGAACGAAGAGAGTGGAAAATTGATGAGGGTGCTAAAAATAGCCCCAGCCTTACTTGGCAGGATTCTTCGAGAAGAATTATTTAAACAGTCTCTTCTCTCATTTCTCCTCACATTTTTCGAAGTTGAAGTTGCTGAAGAAGTTCTTGAGAGATTGAAATATTTTCGAAGTTGTTGAGGAGAGAAATTTTTTGAGAGTTTATTTTATTTCGGAGTGTTGAGTTGCTGAAAGTGCGAAGTGCTGGAGAAATTTTTATCTACCGAGACTCTTTCTTTCGAAAGCTGAAAGTGTATTGCTGCAATTTCAAAGTTGAAGGTTGAAGTTCTTTTCCGGAGTTGCTGGAAGATTTATTTGTTGAAGTTGCTGCAGAGTGTTGAGTTGCAAAAATTTATTATGTGCTGAAGATCTTATTCTCGGAGTGCTGAGAAAGTAACCACATTGCTGAAAGTTAGTAGTTGGCTGTGATTTTCTTCGCCAGTCGGAAGTGCAGTCGTTAAAAGCTTCTTTATAAGCTCGGAGTTTTTACACAATACGGGGTTTGGAGTTAGTAATTTATGCTGAGAGTTTTTATTTTCAAAAGCTAACTCCACGTCCGCAGCCGTCTTGGAGGCTATTTTATTTTATTATAAATCTGCAAGCTAACTTATTATTATTCTATCTTATTCTTGCAGATGGCTGGAGCAAAGGATGTTGTAGGAACAAGCAGAGCCGCAGGCAGAGCTACAAACACTGAAACGGCCAAGGCTAGCTCATCCCGGCAGGCAATGATTAAAAGGCTCGCCAAGTCTTTTCTTCCAAAATCGGCAATTGTCTCCAAGCTGGCAGGGTTAAGTGACACCAACCTCGGGTCATTTAATCTAAATGCACTCAAGTCTAGGATGTACGGACTGGGAGGCCATCAACCATTAGTCACGGCACATAACATCATGAAGAGTGGTATCTATGCAGCCGTTGGTTTTCCACCAGCAATTCAGTGCCCAGAGCTAATTATGGAGTGTGCAAACCACTACAAGCCGGAGCGTAGAACCATTGTCTCGCCGGATGGCAAATTGCTTGCCAACTTCACGCCAGATGCCATCGGAGAGGCATTTGGGATTCCTACTGCCGAAAAGATGCTGTACAAGTCAAAGGAGAGGGCGGATAAAATGTACTCCACCTCCTTCAAGAGGGTTGCTACAGTCATCAACAGAGTTTGGATGCAAAAGCCAAAGCCACCTCGCACTAGACTCCCAAAGCAGATAATTGCCGAAGATGTAAAACAGGAATACTGCGACTTGATGATGATGCTGAGCCGAATAAATGGGAGTGCACAAGCCTACTTCTTCGAGCCATGGATGTTCTACTTCATCGAGATCATATTGGAGGGAAAGGAATGTGTTGACTGGGCAAGAATGATCAGTGATAACATAGATGAGCAGTTCAGGAGCCTGAGGGGGACGAAAACCTTTTACATGAGCTCATATGTGATATATATGCTGGCAAGAATGACCAAGTATCGAGGGATTACATACAAGGAGCCAATAGGCTGTGCACCTGATCAGTTCAAAATCCATGAGGCCTGCACACAGTTGCATCTAGCTAACCCTGCCAGTTACAAACGGGCTAATGATGCATTCACAATGCACATCACGAGGACCCTTCAGCGGAGAACGCAGCAAAGAGTATCCAAAGAGGCACAAGCATTGATCGAGGAATACGGATATTGGCTCATCCAATTTCCGAAATTCACTTACATTAGGCTGCAGGGGTTCACTTCGTATCCATACCGGCTACCGAGGTACCCCACCGATCACATTATAATGCTGGAAATATCTAGGCAGTTGATCGCCTATGATAAGATTCAGAAAAAGAAGAAGAAGGGTGGACTTGACTTTCCTATTGCCATGGGAAATTCCACTGAGGTGTGTCCCTCCTTGCAGGCAGCTCGAGAGGCAGAGGATGAGCTGCAATTCTATCATCTATCGTATCACACAGGCAGACAGGATTTTGATCCGTACAGAAACATCCGAATGATACAGAACGTCGAGTACCGACACAAGGCCCACATTGAAGACTTTTGGGCAAATGCTGTTGATGAGGTTGAGATAAGGAAAAGGATGTTTTCCAGGCTTCCCCTCAAATTGATCAGGGAATGTGAGATCATTCCAGTTCCCGACCAGGTGGAAGAGGATGTCAACGTTATGCAACCCGACTATGGTTCAGTCAGGGATACTCCTGTCCCACCACCTGATTGGTCCGAGCCAGAAATCATGGACTTGGACACGCTCTCTATTCCGGTGTTGACTTTCACAAGGGCTTGGGTCGATAGACATGTATGCAGACTTAAGAGCAGATCGATCGCCCTTACTTATAGCTTGATGGGTGACCCAAGGCCGCTATCGATGAGAAGGGGAAAACAGGTTGCTCAAACACCGGAAGCACAAGTAGAAGTACCAACCCAGCCGATACCGTTGAGGATGGAACAAGCATCACCTATGCACTCACAAACTCAGTCTTCGAGTTTGAGAGTGATTTCATTATTTGCTGATCAGAGGGCAGGATTGGGTGAAGAGCGGGAGCTTGAGGAGGTGGATCAACCCAACATCCGAGAATCAGATAGTATAAGCGTCAGTGTATCCAGGGCTGGCCAACAAGAGGAAGAAGATGAAACAGTGGCTGACACTCGTTTCCAACAGATGTTGGACATGACATTGGAGGAAGAGGAAAACACAGAACAGGGAACCCAAGGGTCCGGAGATACGCAGCTCGTGGAAGATGATGAGCCCGAGCAGAGCAGTGCAAGAAGAGAGGAAGTGCACGAGGTGGAGGCAACAGAAGAGCAGCCCCTCGTCATTTGCAATCCGCAGCAGACGGTGCCGGATTGGCTTTCAGACAGAATGAGAAGAGAACCCGAGGATGATACGGATCCAGCCATCGAGATGGAGGAGTTCCTCAGGAGGATTAGTGCGCCACCAGAAAAGAAAAGGGCCAGGAAGTTTTCAAAGATCTCGACTGATGAGTTAGGCTCTCGCACACTTCAGGTGGCTGTTCCGAGGGAGGAGTATGATCGAGCCAAGGAGAGGCCCGAGAACTATGTGATCACCACCGTGGAGTTGGGTCGTCCTACAGGAGCCCAAATTGTCGAGGAGTTCGATAACTCCTATCAGGCGCTGAAGGATCAGTTGCTCCGCACGGAAGGGAAGTATAAGAAATTGAAGAAGGAGCACAAAACCTTGATAGGATATGTGCAGAGTCTAGCACGTCCAGGTGAACCGGCAAACCCAACAGTAGAACGCCCACCAGAGCTTCCGAGGGAGTCAGTTGTCGGCTTAGAGGATTTAAAGAAGATGGAAACGGAAGCGGACAAGTGGGTTAGCCATGTTCGTACTGAGACAAGGAAATTCATGGAGGACCTCGCCAATGCTTATCGGCAGGCCTCAAGTATTTTGGCACGGATTGACATGGTGGATCAGGCCTGGGGCGATACCCGCATCTATCAGACGAAGACTGTACTTCGTTTGGGGGCTTTGATGCATATACCTCCACAAACTTTGGTGGATGGAGGTGTGATTCAGGATGGTGACAGGTATGATTTCACCAGTTGGTACTCCTCGGTGGTCACAGGCCGTGGATTTCACGATGCAGCAAGGGCAGATTCAGCCAAGAGTGAGGAAAGCAATGGGTAACATCTTGGAGGGAGTCCTTAATACATTAGAAGCCATATTTGCTAGAAAGTTGGCCCCAGAGGAAATAACTGCTGATGGCTTGAAAGATAAACTGGCTCCATTCTTCTCAGCTGCGAGGTCGCTTGTCCTGGATGACTTTGAGAATGTCTCCACTTTCTCTAGTATTATTCAGCATACCCAGGACGCCTTAGCGGCATGGAAGAAGTCTTACATCCGGCACGGTCAGACGGTAGCGGTCTTGGAGTTCCAGCTCAACCATATTCCACCGATTTCTGCCCAGGAGGTTGAAGCGGTATTGGCCCGGTTGATCGAGTTTGCTATCCAGAGAAGGCCAGTGGGAACGCGCTGCTTGATGAAGATCTTCTAGAAGAAGATAGTGGGCATTAATTGCTCATTATGATTCCTGCAGGGGAGTGGAGAATATTCTGTGCATTCATTGCCCACTCCTCTCTGTGGCGGTTTTTAGGGCAGAAACCCTAATCAGGGCATAGGTGGCTCGATCTGAGCCCTTTATTGTAATTCAATCTGAACCGTCCACTGAATTGGCTATTATAAAAGGGGCATCCCCCCTCATTTGTAAATTATTAGAATTAGAATCAGAGATAGATCAGAGCTAGAGAGTATTGGAGATAGAAGTTAGAGAGTAGAGCTTAGAAGTTAGCTTAGATTGAGGAGGGAAGAAAACTTTCCTTTGAAAGTTTTGTAAACGGTTGTTGTGAACACTTTTCATAATACAAAGAGTTTCATTGCTTGGTGATTTCTTCTTTGTTATGAGTAGCTAGCGAGGCCATTTCATCTTTCCAATTCAAGGTAGATAGAGTAAAATAGACGTTCATTTCATGCAAGTAGTTGTTAGCTGTGGAATGTGGTGTTTAATTTGAGCAAGTCTTCTCTCGTCCATACCACTAGCGGACTTGCTGACGGCTGGTTCGCCTTGCGTGGTCAACTGGAGTAATAGCGCTTAACTTCGATTGTGGCTCATATGTCCATATGCATCGTTGTGATGGTATGAACATGTTGTGTCATGGTTTGAATATTTCTCTCATCCTTTGAAGATTGCACCAACTTTGTGGAAGTTGTCCGAAGGGAGGCAAAGCGGAGTTTGGTTTGAAGATTGTCCGAATTGATCTTCACATTCCACCCTTTAGAAGTAGATTGTAGACTTCCCATCCTTATTCCCTTTAAATTCAGCATTTCCCGGGTCAGTCCAGATACCAGAACAGTATTGTCAAATCTTTCATGTCCTAATTGCTTCACAAAATCGAACAACTACGTAAGTCCCCCTTGGAATAATCCAGCAAAACACATCAACCAACTGAGTCTATTCGCAATAAAAGGAACCTTGGAGTCGAACACATGAACTTTCAAGCAATCTTAGCATGTGGGACACTTTGATCAAGAGGGAATAGAGTGATCGTTGGACAACTTTATTCTGTGTTGATGTCGTCATAAAAAACACGTCAATAGGAGGGAGATTGAATTTGAATTTGGAGTAAGAAATGTTATAAATAAGAGCATTGGGCTCTTAGTTCATTATCTCAGACATCTACAGTAAAGATATGTTGCCGAAATGGTTAGTGAGCTGCTTCGAGGGATGCATACCTCCTAGCTTTGGCTTGACTTTTTGCTTGAAAGATAGCAACTAGTTGAGATATTGTTGTTCTTAATCCTTGAGAATAGATTGAGCACATTGTAGTTGGGTTGTCTTGCATTTCTGTCAATTTTTGGAGTTGCTGGTTTAGTATAGCTGAAAGTAGTTTTTGCTCACAAGTCTTAGAATAAATTGTATATTGTTCTGGGTAGTTTGCATATTTTATTGTCATCCTTGGGCGCCCCCTTTTGGAGAGTTTCAGATTTTATTATGCAGATTTGGATTTTATCTTGTTGAAGTCACCCCTCTTGAGGCCATACCGCTTCATCTTGCCTGACAAATGTTTAGAAAATTCAGTGAGTAGTTGTTGCCATTGTTTCTTGGTCATAACTTGGTCGCCATATGCCTTGGAGTTCATTGCACTTAGTCTCATGTCATTTGGAGTAGTTTTTATGGAGTTATGATCATTTTAGTGGGTCATAGAGCTACTGATCTACATTTTCTAGTTGCTGGTCTGTCATATCAGACTGTAAAATTCTGTCATTTGAGTGGGGTTTTGGTTTGGAAAGTCATTTTGATGATAGGAGAGACTTATTCTATTATTGCAGCATTGAGACAAATGAAATACAATGATATTGGCAGGAGTTCTATCATATTGTAAGCTGAATAGTAGTATTGTCAGCATTCTTATTATCTTGCTTATTACACTGCTTTCCCACGCTTGTGGAAGAGACTGGTCATGCTCAGTCTACATTTTATTGCATTTACATATTGTTGATCAGCTGAGCCGTCAACATACTCCCGTTGAATAAGTGGTCGAGTTGCATATTTACTTTCAGCATTGTACTTTCTATCTCCAGTCCTCCCGCCGAATAAGTTGTTGAGTTGATTGTTATTTTCTCTCATTGTACTTTCCAGCAGTTTCAAATTTATGCTAACGATCCCCTTTTGAGTATACTCTCACCTTGCCCATACTGGGATTTGGGTTGATCAGAAAAGAAAGGGTCCCCTTCAGTTGGTTTATGGTTTCACTAACGTTAACGGGTGAAATTAATGTGATAAAACTTCAAAAAAATTGGCTAGCACATTTCGTTCCACCTCTTAAGCTAGTACTTCACAAATTGCAGTTGCTTAGCAAATTAATAAATAGCAGTGCCAAAGGAAGGTCTACCCAAATACCACCATTCCACAATACGATCCTGTAGGGAGGAATCGCGTAACCACATAAGTTGAAACTTGAAAGAAGGAGAATGGACAACCCAGGCAAAGACAATAGATAGCTTAATAGGCTAGTGATCATAGCCCCTCCAAACCAACATTTCAAAACAAATAGACCAAGATCTCCCAATCGAAAAACAAGAAACAAGAAACCTATCCAGTCTCTCAGCAATACAAATTTCCCTAAGTCTCCTATTATTCCAAGTAAACTGACCATTATGGGGTTTAACATCCACAAGATTCAAGGCAACAATATTGTCACAAAGAAGAAAAGAAGAGGGCTCCAGTCTCAAAATACCACCCCTCTTTTCATCCGGATCTGTGATGGCATTAAAATCTCCTGCAATAATCCAAGGATAAGGAGCAAAATTCCTAATAAGATGAATGTGAGTCCACAGGTGGTGCTTACCAATCAAATTTGTTAGAGCATAGATATTGGAGAGGAGAGTAGTTTTACCGGTCTCCAAAATTGAAGCAACCATCGAGATAGCAGATTTACAGGAAAACCACCACAAAGGGCAAATCTTCAAAGGATTCCATAAGCAAGCCAAACCCCCAGCATTGCCTTCGGCACCAATGCACTGATATTGATCACGCCTACACAACTTTGGCATTATACCATACATAGTTTCAACAGATAACTTAGTCTCCTAAATAAAGAGCACATTAGGAGAATGATTTCTCACCTAATCTCAAACAAATTTTTGTCTAGGGCCATTGTTCAAGCCCCTTACATTCCATGAAAGCACGATCATTTCCGAGTGTTGGAGAAGTGAGAGTCAAGAGTCTTCACGGATCCTGACTCAACCAACGTTTCCCCCATCATCCTAATCTTCTCTAAATCCTTCTTTCTCCCAACCTTAGAGGCTTTCTCAAAAGCCCCTCATTTGAGATTTTTTTGTTGAAGACCCAAAGAAGGAGAAGTTTTATCTCCTTTAACCGAATTGGACCTAGCCATCACTAGTGAAGGAGAATGTTGCCCCCCTGACTTTTTCCAAGTTTTCTAAGGCCTCAAGAACTGTAGGAACCACCACACTCAAAGTCATATCCATTTGAAGTACTCCCCCCTCTTGTGAATTTTGATTATATTCGGGGTTAATAGCCCCCTGAATCATTTTAGAGGCTCCCTAATCTAGAGCCATTAAGCCCGAATTCACCTCTTGTTGACTAAGATCATCGAACACATCAAATCTACTAAAGGTACCCCCCTTCTTCCTTTCCTTAAAAGATCTCTTTTGACCACGATTCCTATTGCGGGGCCTAGCAGGAATAAGGCCTTCTTTGTCCATCGCAACATCCTGAGTGGGTGCCTTGCCCTTGTCAACCTTAGGGGGGTTTCGAGAAGGTTGAGAAGGCTGAGGATCTGGAGAACGAAACTTAGAACGCCTTTTCTGCAAATGGCCATACTCATGGCACAACTGACATTGAAAAGGTAGAGTTTCATAATCCAGCTGCTGCGTCCAAGAAAATGAATCCACCCAAATCTCCAAAGAATCAAGGAGAGGGTTACTCAAATTGATTTCCACACACATATGAGCAAAGGCCATTACCTTCTTGTCCTATGTTTACTAAGAGGGCCCCACCGGTTTCCCCAATAACATAGCAACTGAATGCAAAATATCATTCCTCCAAAACTCATAAGGGAACCAAGGAAGACGCACCCAAATGGGAACCCGATTCAGGAGTTCTTCAAAAGGGTTGAAGCCCGTATGACAAGGCTTAATAAAAAGACCAATCTGGTTGTGGAAATAGGGTCCCCCTTCAAAAACTCTATTCCGATCTACCATGCAGTTGAAGACAACCATAAAATAACTGTTGGCCAGCAACATCACCTCCATCTCACCCTTTGGATTCCAAGTCTGCCTAGCCCACGACTCCAAAAAACGTAGCAAAACTCTCAAACCCATGAATTTGTAGAATAGAGCATGTTTGGAAAAATATTCCACATCCTCCGCAATCGAGTCTGGCTGAAGCACCAAGGCTGGTCTCTCCTGGCTCCGCTCCAAGCAACCATTAACCTTAGGAATGCGAGATCCTCCAGAAGGAAAAGGTTCACCAAAATTTGAGTCCTTCGACATGGAAATATTCTCCTCACCAAGCTTGGAAGAAGATGGGGAACCCCCTCTCAAAGTAGCGCGAAAATTCATTCAAGGGAAAGCGAAATGCTGCCCTCACAGACCGCTGTCCCCACCACACAAATAAACAAGACCCAAAGGGTCAATGCTTCTCCCAAACAAAAAGCCAAGGTCGATGGCTTCAAAACAAGCCGCACACAATAGAATAAATACCTTGTGCACAAAAAATGACGCAACAATGAGCCGAAAAAAGAGTGCAACTTGGAAACACCACCTCGAAAACGATAGACACCCCCACCGCACACAAATGCAGAAAACAAAGAATCGAGATAATAGATGAACATGCAAAGGCATGCACCCAGGCTGACAAGCCGCAGGCCAAAACCCCCGCGTAGAGCTCCCAAACGGCCATTCGCGACTCCAAATTTTCACCCTAGTAAATTGTGTCTTTGGATTTATATACATTGAAAGCATTACTATGAGCCTAAGGCAAATGACAATAGTGTGGAATATAGAGAAAAAAGCAGCACATCTCTTAACCATTCCATGCTAATGTCCTTAACATCAAATATAGAAGCATACCAAAGAATGTGTCTCTATTTAATGTTCTTAACATCTATTAGAAATATACGTCCATTCAAGGTCGCCTACCTATGATTTGCCTCAGCAACTTGAAGAAATCTAGTGAATCTTTGATGGTGAACATGTCCTAGCAGCCAATGTTCAATTTTGTGCTAAAAATCAATGAAAAACCCCAATTAAATAGCGATTTCATGCGGTTAAGGTTTTGCGACGGGTTGGTTGAGTGATTTTTACGCAATTTAAACCCTTAAAAATCGTTCAACACCATTGAAAATTGTGGCTGATTAAATCGCAATTTTTTGGGTGAAAAATCGTTTTGGCTGCAGATTTTTTAAAAATTGCAATTTTTACGATATTTAAGGATTTATGCTTCTATGGTTCAGATTATTTATAAAGTTTTAAAAGATGATTATGTCTTTACATCAAGAATCTTTGGCTGGTGGATTAACAAAATCCTAGAATGTGCACTATTTCAATTAATAAATGTTAAGAATACTTATTTTGCGAAGACTTAAGTGGTGCTTGAGTAAGGGGCAGTGTAATAATACTCCATGTGTTTGGTGGAAACGGTACATAGGGACATTCATACTATTGTACCATGTTGAAGTATAGTAAGAAGTTCTTGTGGTTGGCCTAATTAAGTTAGTAAAAGTGAAAGAGCCACCCCCTTGAAATTGTTTCTCCCAGCTATAAATGGGGTATCTATTGGGACAACTTCTTATTGAACTAAGATAGTACATGACCGTTTTGCTTATAGATTATAAGTATCCTTTTCTACCTTATTGTTCAATTGTGGCTAAAAAAATGATTGGCTATGTATTAAAGTATCAAATTTAATAGAAAACACTTCCTCGTGGTTTTTTAAGCTCATTTGATACATTTTGTAATTGAATTTTGCAAAAAAAAATTGTTTTTAAAGAAATTTTAATATTATATAAATTGCCGAGTTTTTTCGGACTCAAAAATTTTGAGCTTGCTGAATACTCTTTGAGTCTGAGTTTGCAAACTATAGTTTAACATGCCTCATGCTAGCTTCTCATACAAGATGCTTTTTTGAGAGAACCAACCTAGGGCTTCATCTTCATATGATGATTCATGTTAGCACAAATACTGTTTCAAAAAGAAAAAAACAGTAAAATTAAGTGAGAATGGATCCGTCAAGACAATCACCATTATCTAGGATGAATCCAAATGTCATCTTTTTTAACAAAGTTTACATTTACAGCTAATAAATTATAGCTATTACATGTTCCTACTTATCTGCTATTTCCTTGGGTAGATTGTTCCAATATTCTTCTCTCCATTCATTTACTGTTCAATTAGTTGTACAATTTTTCTATTAATTTTTTTGATAAATGTTTTTCCTTGTTAACACATGTATGTTTGATCAACGAAATTGATGTCCACTGGGTTTACCCCTATGCCCCATATCAATAACATAGAGGTCAATATTAGCAAGACACTTAACACCCACCTGCTATAAGAATATATGTTTCAAAGATTTCAGATGCAAAGGAATACGCTTTTACAAACAGCCATTAACTGCCTCATTTTATGGGAAACAACAACGAGAGGAACCTGTCACCTTATATTTACCATGGGAAAAGAATGTGTCCATGATCTTCCTCATCATCCCCATATTATATCATTAAAAACCCATGACAAAAATGAAAACGGAAAACATCAAGACTTGTCTGTACCTTGAATTGATGCATGCAATGCCACCTTTCTGCCCCGCTTGAATAATTATATCCTGGCATAAACATGCTGATATTACCCAGTTATTTGCAACAAATTGGCCCTTGCTTTGAATCAACTACCTTGATGTTAAAAAAGGCTATAACTTTGGCTCTTCAGACCCTCGTTTTTATATTATGGTGAATAGTGATGCATTGAAAACTGTATTGATCCTACGAGGAAGCACTTAGTGAAAGATAAATGTTATATAAGATTGACTCAAAACTCATGCATCTAATTTCAGAAAATAATATTACAGCTAGAGATATTGACAAAGTGGAATAAGATAATTTCAACATAGTAGAGTAGACAGAATTTTAGCATATTGGAGTTCAGTTTATCACAATGACATAAGAGTCTAAAAATTCTATATGAGGATCACGTTTAAATTTGAATCCAAACGAATTGAGCTTTCTGGTTTCCTGACAATTTTATTATCTATGAAGGAAATTGAAATAGTAATTCAAGGATATTAGAGACATAAGTTATGTCCTTTAGACACAAACATATAACTGCAAATTAGATTATTTTTGTCAATTCTCATTAATGGCTCAACTCCTCTGCCTCAGCACTTTTTGAATGTCATATAGCACAAAATGCCGACTTTATCCATGTTTGCTTACTGTGAGTTCTCATGCAAGTACTGCTTTGAATTCTTCTAGAAAATAGGGAGCACAAAAGTATATTGTTTCTCCTAAAAGTTCAATACAAATCCTATTCTATCCAATCCATATTTAGAAAGAACTGAAAATATCATATTTCTATAAATTCTATCCTTATGTTTTTATCTATTCGTGGTGCATCTAATTGAAAAAAAGTTAACATTGGTGCTTAATGTAAAATCGAAAGAAACTAGAACCAACAGGCTCCATGCAACTCATCCAGTAGATTGAGCCTAGGCGTTGGAAACTTCTTGATGGTGATCTGACTTACCACCCTATAGTCAATGCATAAGAATTAGGATCCATCCTTCTTCCTAGATTAGATCATTGGTTTAGCATAGGGAATTTTTGTAGGTACACTTAACCCAATTCCTAGAATCTCTTTCATAAGCCTTTTTTTCCTGTCTAATCCCCATTTGCAATGCTGTAAAGATGTAAGCAATACAGAGAGATTTCAAGATGAACCATAGAAAAAGGTGTATAACTGTTAGATATCTTTAACTTATTAAATTTGAATTTCCAGGAGAATATCTATCTAATTTTAACTCTCCTATATAAATTCAGTGAGGATTGATATATTCTAGGAATAATTTATTACGACAGGTCTCTTCCTACAAAAAGGAATATGCAACGATGGCGGTTGACAAAAGAGGTCAGAAGATGTGCAAGACAGGTAATTGAAAGCAGGGAGAGGACTGTTGGCTTTGGAGAGTCGGTGGACTACGGTACTGATTTACTCGGACTAATGATGACTTCCAACAAGAGACAAGGAGGAAACGTGCAGAATAACATTTACATGACAACAGATGAAATAATTTCTGAATGCATAACTTTCTATGTAGCTGGACAGGAAACTACAACAATCCTCTTGACATGGACCATTATCTTGTTGGGAATGCATCAAGACTGGCAAGAACTAGCACGTAAGGAGGTCTTAGACGTGTGCGGGAAAACCGATTTTCCAAATGCAGACACTGTGAATGGCCTAAAGATTGTAAGAATAAATAGCATCAACCTTACCCAGATTTCATTTGTTTCCTTGATGGTCTATAGCATGTTCGGATTCCATAATATTCTATTTAAACTATTTGAAATGCCAGGATAAATAGCGGAGGAGGATTTGTTAGATTCCTCAAAACTATAAAGACAAACTTTGATTGTAGATTAATATATGGTGTACCATTACTATTGCAGATGGGGATGATTTTCAATGAATCCTTGAGACTTTATCCACCTTTAGTAGCACTGTTCCGACAAACGGATAAGCCGATGAAGCTTGGTAAACTCTCAATTCCTGCAGGCACTCAACTTCAGATTCCAATCCTTTCAATGCACCATGACCCATCTTTGTGGGGAGACAACGTGTATGAGTTTAATCCAGAGCGGTTCAGAGAAGGAATTTCAAAAGCTGCCAAGCATCCAATGGCATTCATGCCATTTTCATTAGGCCCAAGGATTTGCATTGGTCAAAACTTTGCACTATTAGAGGCCAAAGTAGTACTGGCCATGATTCTTCAACGGTTTTCCTTTGTGATTTCGCCCAATTACATCCACGCACCTGTGCATTCGCTAACACTTAAACCCCAACATGGAGCTCAGGTCATTCTCCACATGAATTAAATTAGAAATAATGAAGAATCGTCGGTAAATATTTGACATTCTGAAGTCTTGAACTGTGACAATTTAGATCGTGTTATGAAAATGTAGTATGTAAACAGACGTGTTTGATAAAGGCACGGTGAAGTTTTCAAATATTTTAGTGTATTGATTTTGATGTTAATGTTGTATAACTAGTTTATATATCTTAAAGTTTTTTTTGAGACGTTTATTAAATATTTTTTGTTTATATATATTAAGATTATTTATTATATTATAGCACATCTATTTTAAAAATAAATTAATCTATATAAATGACACCTAGATATATCCTTCTAGAAACACATATTTAATATTTTATTAAGAATAGACTTTAATTTCTAATTTAATAATAAAACAAGAATTATATAATAATTTTTCTAATAATATATTATTCTAATATAATCTCAATATAATAATAATTATTAAATATTATTAATGTAATAATAATATAATACTAATATTAATAATATTCACAATAATTTATTATCAATAATATAATAGTAAAAATAATGATATTTACTAATTGTAATATTATTTTTATTATTATATTATATTATTATTATATTATATTATATTATTATTATATTATACTATATTAAGATTATATTATAATAATATTATCTTATTATTAATATTTTTTTTATTATATTATCATTATTAATATATTATATTATATTATTAGTAATTGAGTTTAATTAGTATTTCTATTTAAACTAAAAAATTACTTTTTAAGGTTCAACTTGAGTTAGGATTTAATAAGAGTTAGGGGTAGAGTTATGATTAGATTTGGGTTATGGTTAGGATTAATATTGGAGATTGAATATAGTTAAAGTAAGAGGTATGATTGTAGTATCTAGTGTTCGCTTAAGGTTATGTTTACATTTAGATCTATAATTAATGTTGGTTTTAGGGTTGGGGTGAGGGTTAGGGTTAAGAGTTACAATTATTTTTAGTCTTGGTGTTTGAAATAAAGTTAGTGTTACGTTTAGGATTAGTGTTAAGGTTAGTTTTAGGTTTGATTTTAAGATATAGTTAGGTTTATTGTTGTACCATAAAGTTAGGGTTAGGGTTATGATTGTATATCACTTTGAGTTAACTACTACTACTACTACTACTACTACTAACCACTACCACTACCACTTCTACCACTACCACCACTACTAACTACTACTACTACTACTACTAACTACTACCACTACCACTACCACTACCACTACCACTACTAACTACTAACTACTAACTACTACTACTACTACTACCGCCACTACCACTACCACTACTACCACTACCAAGTTACCACTACCACTTCTACTACTAACTACCACTACTACTACTACTACCACTACCACTACCACTACTACTACTAACTACTAACTACTACTACTACTACTACTACCACCACTACCACTACCACTACTACCACTACTACTACTACTACTACCACTGCTGCTACTACTACTACTACTACGTTCAAATCCAAGTCACTCCCAAAGTTAAATTATATATCAATTAAATTCTAATATGTTTGTATTATATTACTAATATATATTATTTTGTATCCTAATCTAATATTTTATTATATAGATTTAATATTATATAAAAGAATATATATAATATATTTTTATCTATATTATATATGTAATATTTGGCTAGGGTTAAATATATTAATAATATATAATCTATACAATATTATGTTTTATTTGAATCTTAATATAATATTTTATTATAAATATATTTAATTCTAATATTATAAAAATATATAATATATATTGTATATTAATAGTATATAAACACATTTATTAAAGATATAACTGTATATTTGTAATATATAATATTTTATATTTAATTATTATATATAATATATAATATATGATATCACTATTCCACTTAATAATGTTATTATATATATAAAAATATAAATATAAATATATATCTTTAATGTAAATATACTTTATATTTAAATAAATCGACAATATACTATTATAAATACATGCCTAATCTACTTTTCTTAAAAAAATACTCTTGAAAACTTTTACTTGCATTAAATATGGCCTCCCAAATTAATCACGTGTAATTCACATCGTGAAATTCATTTCATGTTACGCTCTCCAAATGTGAGCCACGCTTCACATTTTTTCTGGTAAATTAACAACTATCAGTCATACGATGTTGTAGCCTTCAGCCAGTCAAAATGATCGGCCCTATCAGTCCACTTGCTTGCACCATCTTTGAAGGGTCTTTTTCAATTTATTACAGTCATGGGATTACCGAAGACAATCTATCGACTAGCACTTGCATCAGAAGGGGTGCAAGGGTTACGACGATAGAAAAGTATATGTAAATTAACATGTTATGGAGGCATATTCTTTATTTTTATTGATGTCATATTCCAACTATAACATATACCAGGTTTTTGGAAAATATGTCATTTCTATATCACGTCTATTGACATTCATATACATATCAAGACAATTTAAGACTACATTTATCTAGACCCCAATCCTAAAGATGAATAGTAAGTTAATCTTTTTCAAAATCCTAGATGTATAAAGAACTATTTTTAGCAAATATTATTGGTAAGAAACCTTCAACAAACGATTAGATTAATTTAACTGGGAATTCCAAGCACCCAATGTTACAAAAATAATTCAAATTAGCTTTAGCTCCAACATTTTCAATTTCCTCTCTCATTACAAATAACTCAATTTGTTCATATTTTTGTTTGTGCCTTTAATAATACTAAATTTGTACTCTTCACAGAACAATGTTGTTGTTTTCTATTAATATCCATTCAAATTCAAACCTTGCATTTATAAAATTTTGGAATGCATGTCTCGATGGTTAGCTATGTCAAACACCCATTGGCTATGACAAAATCTAGCACAAATAATGATAGATATGTGAGACAATGTCCCCTTCGAAAATGGCCCACATTGTAGACCTCTTATGCTCATGCCCAACATAGAGGGGTCAACTACTCTTCATTTTGATTAGTGACATGACTCTTATTCTCTTTTGTGATTGGTGATGGCCTCCTTTAAGGGCTCCCTTCTTAATTATTGGGTAACAACTTGTATTTAAATCTGATAAATGAACTATTGGTTCATGTTGACGGGTGTTTTATGACCGCACCAACACATAATAAAGTTTCCCAATGGATACTCTATCCTCTCTTTAACAAAGTATTCTGCATGCTAAGATTGCCAAAAAGATCATGCATTCAACTCCAAGGTTCCTTGTGGAGCAGATAGTCTCAGTTGGCTTGATGTGATTTGCTGATTATTCCAAGGGGACTTACACAATTGTTCGATCGAAAGAGAAGAATTTGCAAGACACGAATGATTTACCGATGATGCTCAAGTTTCCTAAACTAACCGAGAGAATACTGAAAGTAAAAGGATAGAGATAGGGGTTCTATTCTCTACTCCTAAATGTGGGATACGAAGATCAATTCTTGCAAGCTTAAACCAAGTTCTGCTTTGCCTCACTTCGGACAACTTCTACAAAGGCGGTGCAATCTTCAAGGGATAATGAGAGATATTCAAATCACAATTCAACATGCAGATACCATCACAATGACACATACCAACACATGAACCATAATTGAAGTTAAGTACAAAGGTGTTCCAATTGACCACGCAAGGCGAACCCACCATCAGTGAGCCCGCTAGTGGTATGGATAAGTAAAGCTTGCTTAAACCAAACAACGTATTCCACAACTACCAACTAATTGCATGAAATAAAATCTACTTTACTTTAAACTACTTTAAGATTCTAAGTGAATTGGAAAGACGAAAAAGCCTCGCTAGCTGCTCACAACAAAAGATGGAATCGCCAATCAATGAGAACTCTTTATATCATGAGAGTGTTCACAATAACTTCTTACAATGCCTTCAAATGGAAAAAATTATTTCCTCAATCTAACCTATGCTAACTTCTAAGCTATTCACTATATTCTCTCTCTATTCTCTAGTGTCTAGTCTAATTCTAATTGAATTCTAATCTATGATACAAATGAGGGGGGATGCCCCTTTTATAGTTGGTCAAGTCTCGTGGACAACTCAAATTGAATTACAATGAAGGGCTCAGATTGAGCCACATATGCCCTAATAAGGGTTTTGCCCTAAAAACTGCCACAAAGAGGAGTGGGGTAATAAATGTCCAAGAGATTCTCCATTACCTTGCAGAAACCACTATGAACAATTAATGTCCATTATCATCCAGAAGATTCTTGTCCAGAAACATGTTCCCACTATTCTGCCTGCCAATTCTGTTGCACTAGGAGGAGGGTAAAAGAATCTCTAAGAATGTCTCCACAGATAATAAAAATTGATAGGATCCAAAGTTCGATTGCTCAGTTGTTTGTGTTCAGCCCTCCTATTGTTTTAATTCCTGGACATATTTCTTCCTTGTAACTTTCACATTTCTCTAGCCCACTGCCTTGGGCGCATTTAGCCTCTTTTGCATCACATTCCTAATGCCTTAGACAAATTTTTACTGCCCTTTTCCTTTGCCTTGGGAACTTTTTCACCTAACTTCTTCATCTTTACCTTATCGTGTGCCTTCCTGAGTTGGGTGCATATTAGGTGTTTGTGGAGAAATCCCAACACTTAGCCATTTCTTCCAACATCTTCTTCCTACAAATGAGACACCATGGAGGAGTTTGAAATGTGTAGCCTTTTCCTCTTCCAAAGTTGTAATGTTATCCTGAAGTACTTGTTTCATCACCTTAAGTCATCATGCCTCGATGTTCATTTTGCAAAACAAACAAAAAGGAGAGCATAAGAACACTTATAATATAAATCCATTTTACTTCAAAAATTTCCATGTTCTGATTGATTGATCTCCGGATGTGATGAAATTCATCATTTTCTCTGGCAAACTTTGCCCCATGGGCGCATTGTGTTCACTTCATAAGGTCTTCTTCAAGGGCGCACCTACCACCTTGTGCCTTAGAAAATATTTCACCTTGAGGACACATTTGAACGCTTGATGTTTGGGTTTCATTTCATCCTCAAATTCTTCATACCTTAGACAAAATTCATCTCTTCTTGAGCTTAGGTGCACTCGACCCCTTTTTCCTTCTTTTCTGTGCCTTAGAAAATTTCATCCATTTGAGCCTTAGGAAATTTATCTCCCTTAGAAGATTTTATCAATCACAAGGCAGGCATCCATTTTGAAAACACAATCCCAGGCATAAAAATTTCAATATCATACCTCCCTTAGAAAATATTCAAGAACTCCCCTTAGAATTTTTTTCTCAACTTTAGATATTCATGGGTGCACATGAAGGGGTTCACTTAATTATTTCACCCTGGAAAATATTCTCCACCAATGTTTATTTTATCTTCTCCAACCTTGGGTGGATTTGGTAGGTGGATCCTTTATTTTCACTTTATCCTACCTTTGAAGAATTTTCAAAATCATCTCACACCTTGTCTTGCCCCCTAAAGAATTTTCAATTCCCCTTTATCATGGGCGCATTTTGCCTAGTGAAATTTTATTTCACTTAGAAATTTCTTCTAGACCTTCACTTCAAGGGAGCATTTGACCCTCTTCACTTTCATTTTTGTGCCTTAGAAAATTTTCATGCCTCTATCTCATTCATGGTGGGCACATTTGATGACTCCTTGCTAGGCATATTTCACAAGGCCTTCTTTTATTTTTTTGACTTAGGAAAATTTTCAAACCTCCATTTGCTTGATGGGCGCATATAGGGGGTAACACTTTCATTTCATGCCTTAGGTGTTTCCTTGCATGTCACCTCCCACTACTTGGGCACATTTGACCTTGTGTGATTCCATTTTCCCATACTTAGAGATTCCCACGCCTCTAGTGGGTGCATTTTAGGGGGGTTACTCTTGTTTTTGACTTAGAAGATATTTGACTCCTTCTTGAGGGCGCATTTTTCCCCTAGAGCTTTCATGTTTGATGCCTTAAAACTTTAGAAAATTTTCCCGATGCCACCTTCTTGCCTGGGCACACTTGAGGTCTTCTGCTTCCATTTTCTAACTTAGAAAAAATTCCTAGACTCTTGCTTACCTTAGGCACATTTTGAAGGGGGAACTTTCGTTTCTCTTCACTTAGAAAATTTTTCACCTCATACCTCCTTCAAGGGCGCATATAGGGGGTCCTACTTTCATTTTTTTCTCATACTTAAAACTTTTTTTACCTCACACCTTCCTTAGGCGCATATGGAAGGTCTAGCTTCCATTTCCCCAACACTTAGAAGTTTTTCATGCCTTTTCCTTATGATGGGCGCATCTAGGTGGTGGAGCTTCCATTTTACAACACTTAGAAATTTTTCTAACCTTCATGCCATCATCTCTTCACTTGGGTGCATTTCAAGGGGTAGACTTTTGTTTTCATACTTAGAAATTTTCTTAACACCCCCATGCTTACCTTGGGCGCATTTCCACCCTTGAGCCTCCATTTGATACCTTAGACAATTCCTCAAACACCTCCTTACATGATGGGCACATTTCATTGGTAGAGCTCTCATCTTAACTTGCCTTGGGAAATTTTTTCCACACAACTCCACACCTTGGGCACATTTCACCCAGTGAGGTTTCATTTCCCTCATACTTAGAATTTTTTTTAAGTCACTTCCTCCTTATCAACTTGGGCACATTTAGGGGTGTGAGGAGGATTTTCCAATGCCTTAGAAAATTTTAAAGCCTTCACATTGCCTTGGGCGCATTTGAGAGGTGGAGGAGGAACTTTCAAACACTTAGAAATTTTTAAAGCCTTCACATGCTTGCTTGGGCACATTTGAGGTAGGGTGAAGGAATTTGCAATACCTTAGGCAAAATCTATCATGCCAACCTTTCATCTTGGGCACATTTCCTAGGTGGTGGAGGATTTTCTCATGACTTGTACATTTTTTCCTCAGCCTCCTTCAAGTTGGGCGCATTTGAGAGGATCTCAGGGAATTTTTCATGACTTGAAATATTTTTCATGACTTGCTACTCTTAGGGTGCATCTTGGCCCTCCTCATGCCAGTTTCATCACAAAATTAGAAATTTCCTCAGGCTTTCATACCTTGCCTGCCCTGTTTACTATTTTTAGTAAGTTTTTGATTTCTTGACCTTGGCAGCTCAGTTTGACTTGAAATTTTCACCACATGGTCCTCATCGCTTGGTGAACCTGTTCACACATGCCTCTCGTGCTAACCTGCTATTTATAGCCCCGTTCTGGAGGTGACTTACTATAAATAGTAAGTGCTCAGATTGCGCTCAAATTTTATCGGTAGACTACTTGAAGGATGCTGATTGTAGTGGGATACCTTTGTTTTCGAAGATTCTGGCATTTTACCCCTCATTTTGAGTCCCGAAACTAGAAACCCTAATCTGACTTGCATGTGGCTCAAATGACCTTCGTTTGACCCCATTTTGGTTGCATGCTACTCTATTCATGATACTGAAGTGTCGGGTGGCTGCTAGAGTGAACCTGCTAAAAATAGTAAGTGTTTGAAAAAGTGACCAATCAACTATCGGATGAGTTTGCATGTCGCACTGCCCGAGAGATCTCAAAAAACCCAAAAGAATCCTAGTAAACTAGTTTGCATGCGAGTACTGGCTAAAAATAGTAAGTTCCTAAAAAATGGTCAACTCTACTTGCATGTCACATCATTGGGAAGCTCTTGAAAAACTCATAAAGAATATCATGACATGCATTGAAAAATCCTGCATGCAAACCCTTGAAATAACCTTCGAAGCTGGAATTGTTGAAAGTCATCATCTCGGCTTACATGTTATATCATCGCGAAGGTCTTGAAAAACCCAGAAATATCCTCCAGACATGCATTGAAAAAGCACACATGCAAACCTTGGAAATGGCCTTCGAAGCCAAAACTGCTAAAAATAGAAAGTCGTATGATTCAACTCAAAATCTACATGCATGCAGCTCAAGGTGTTCTGAATGCAGTGTGGTAGCTGGAATTTCAAAATTTCTGAAGACAAGACCGCAAATTGAGTTTTTAAGTTGTTAGAACTTAGTGAAAATTCAGTGGGAACTTGTTGGAAGCCTTCTAACAGCAATGTTAAGCTCAGATGTCAATTAGCTAACTCAATTTAACTTCAAAATAGCCTGAAGAATGAAAATCCTAATTTCACAGACTTAGCCAAAATTTCAACCAGGTCAAAAGACAGGACATCCTCGGAAGGAGAGAGAGAGAGAGAGAGAGAGAGAGAGAGAGAGAGAGAACCAAATCCAAAAGACCAGAATGGAGAAAAAAATAGGGGGTCCCCATTTGAATGGGGTGATGTGTGAAAAGGTCACAACAGTTCCCCAGTTCAATTTTCAAGGATCCCTTATAATTATCTAACATATTATTTCTCAATCCAAATTGGCACCAGTTGAATAGACAAGTAAGCTATATACAAGTCAACAAAGTACTTTGTTATTAAATCTATAGCAGTAGCAACTATCCCTGTAAAGGCTTGAAAAATAACCCTACAACTAAAATCTTATATTTGATAAACTTTAATAAAGCTTTCATTTAGGACTTGGCAAATGCACATGGAAGCATTAGTATTGCACCATAACTTTGAGTTGTTTATCTTGCCTCATGAAGAACATTGTGTGATGGATGGTTCATGTATATTTCTATGTAAACATAATTTGTTTCTCTCACTATCAAATGCCTATAAGGAATACTAAAATTCTAATATTGTATGCATACTCTTATACTTCTCATTCTTGATGGAGATAGAGCCAATGATTATTTTAAAAAATGATCAACATAGATAACTCCCTTCTTTCCAAATTTTGTCTTCATTGTATTATGATTCAGAAAGAATGAGATGAAGGTTTTTATTGTTAGATTTTCGGAACAACTTAATGATTTCTTTTTTGGGCTTCCCCATCTACGTATACCTCTCTCCTCTTACCCTTATTTCACCAAACAAAAATAGGAAATGTTAACCATAACGTAGAAGTAAGAATGTCTAAGACATTAGGAATCTAAAAGATTAATTGAGGAAAGCATGCCTGATTTCACACAATCATACAGTCAGTAAAATAGATTATATAGTTTCCCTTTTAAAGACTCCAAAATACGCGTTTTATTTCCCCTGTAATTAATAATCATTTGAAAATCGCAAAGAAAGAGTATCAAACTTAAATGTGTCAAAGAACTGCACTGTAGCGGGAATTGGGGCCATTTGTGAGAGCATGATCCAAGTTCAAGTCCTCCCTCACTGCAATTAGGTGGCCCACAACTCCAGCGGGCATATGGTAAGGCAAGTTAGATGCAGTGCAGTTAGGGTAACGATTAATAAGGTTGCTCATAAGTCCAACGGAGGTATAGAAAGGAAAGTTAGATGTAGTGTAGTTTCCGCGTAGGAACTATGAGGTGCCTTTCTTCCTGGAAAATGTATGTAAATCTTGGATATAGTGAGGCTGAGATGTTACGATTATACAACACATACCTTTGTGACCCATGTTTTTCAATCTTGATAATGTGATTTGAACTAAACCAACACCATGTTACAAGACTGTTCTTAACTCCACTCAAATATTACTTCAAATCTTTATTTGAAATGACCTCTATCATATTTACAGCTATTTGACGATCTGAAATGAAATGAACAGAATAACTAATATTTTTCATCATTGAAAAAAAATGAAAAGAATAATCTAAATGAAAATTGTTCTTGATGATTAGTACCTGGCGACTGAAACAACTGCAACGCGCCTGGGTTGAATGATGCCCACCATTCCAGATTTAGTGAAGCCATCCCTGTGCATAATCTGTGAGAGTTGAATGGTTTTCCTTGAACCAGTTTCTCCAATTATAACAACTACTGAGTTGAGACACGAAAGCTGTATAACATTGAATTTGACTTTGATCTTGATAGATACCAACTGCACTTTTTTAATGCTCTTCCACGTTCTTACTTACAATTTCTTAGAAGCAGAGCAAATTTATGACAGTTCAAACCATATCAGATAGTTCGTATGATTTTATCTGATTTGAAGGGACATTGACTACCAGCTGGAAATTTGATATTTGAGCTGATATGACGTGTGACACATTCTATCGATCAAATCTACGATGTAGGAATCCAATAGCGAACAAAATCTAGGAAGAATGACACTCTACATTTATCATATTGCCCAACATTCGATATAATTCAATGCACAGATAATCTGTCGTTGAATTTTGCATTTCGCTGAAACCATTATCAGTTTTGTGGGAAATTTTCATAGTTTGTCTACATGAGACATGTTTCTAGTACAAAGCTCTTACAATATATAGCCTATCAACTAATAATAGTTTGACCATTACGTTAAGATTTCAACAAACAATTTTATGTACATGGATGCTTGCCATTGTAGTGGTACATTTCTAGGTTTAATTAGATTTCAATAAATTGATCATCACCCACAACACAAGCCAATGGAAACCTTGCATTTTTCCATTTTCATCATAATATCTTAATTTCTAACATAATTTTATATTCAAATTGAAAGAGTTGGGAATTCATATTAAAGCTCAACCTTTAAATTATTTTTAATTGAGACAAAGCAATTAGCTTCACTTTGAGAAAGATATGCCACAAAATGTTTAAAGATTGTTTATGATGTATGGTTGTCAATGCTTTCACTTAGTTGAAAAGAGAATAGTTTTTTTAACTCTTGAACTTGGATGAAGATTGCTCATAGTCTTAATGTTGTCTTCTTTGCCCCCTTACCCGACATTAAGAAGTAGGGTCGTATTTTTATTATATTTTAATATATTAATGCTTGAAATTTGAGAGAATAATATTTGATTCTTAATGATGTATCTAATTTACAGGTGGGGTAGTAGTTAAATTTATATTTTAATATATTAATGCTTGAAATTTAAGAGAACAATATTTGACTCTTAATGGTGTATCCACTTCAGATGAGATGTTTCTCCTGTATTTAAGTCTAATAGTCAATCTCCAATATATATTACAAATAAGTATCTTCTAAAAAATGTTGTTGTGAACAAGGATATTATGTAACTAATTCACCTTCTAGATCCTATTTACACTTGATAGTTAAGTTTACTTAAGGTTCACATAGGATCTTTATCTCTTTTTTGTCTCATGTCATATGATTGTGACACATGTAATAATGATGTATTCACTTATCCTCTCACCTTGCCTATATAAACAAGACCTCATATGTACATTAGGTAGACTTATTCATTTGATCAGTTGTATCATTATTGTATCCATAATTAAGCAATTTATTCTCTTGTTGTTCTTTTGTGAAAGATTATTTATAATTTTACAAATGATCTTGAGAGCTAGAGTCATTATGTGACTCTTACATAGTATTAGAGCTTCACATTTGTATAACCCTTTTCATATCTAAGGGTGATTTAGACAAGAATTTTTGCTAAGTGCATTTATGGTAAAAAAGGACAACATCATTAATTCAAAAAGACCTAAAAACCCTTATTTTCCTATATGTCACTTTTTTTTTGGAGTTAAAAACTTAGCCATTTTTAAGGGGTTTAAAGGAAATTGTAGAAAAATTATCTGTACAACTATACAAAATCTATATAGTTTGTACATTGTCATACCATACTTCTCATATTAGTAGTTAGATCTAGGTGTCTAAGTACAGTCAACAAAATATTACTTCTTCAATTTCAACATGATCTTTATGTCGATGAAAGTACGAGTTTACTTTTATTAATAGAAAAATAATTGCTAACTTGGTGAATGATGCAGAACCATCCGGGTCCACAGACGATCAACATCAACAACAAAAAAAATCAGTTTGATTTTCTTTCATTTTGGTCGGATCTCAATTTCATGTTACATTTTTAGAACTTATGATTAGATTTCAAAATTAAATTTGAATTGGTATTGATGGTTGATTGTGATGACATTGTTGTCATCTAATTAACAAAATGTCATATTTGATTTATCTTCCAAATTTCAATTACTTAGAATTGAATTTCAATCAATTTTTAATCATCCTATGAGAAAAAGCGAAAATAGAGAAATTAAAGGTCAAGTTTATCATGGATTAAAATATATGGATTGGCAATAATAAATATTGAGGAGAAAAGAGAATGTAGGAGTCACCGATAGCAATGAAAATGCATGTAACCGAAGAGTTTCCAAACAAGGATTTGAAAGGACGCCAGGCAAGATAAAGTTGCAGACTGACCTCAAAAGGAGAGGCGCTACGAAGGGAAGAAGAAAGAGGGGTTGCGTGGACGTGATAGTGGCGCCAGGAGGAAAGAAGAGGCCCTACGCAGCCAAGGAGACAAAAGGTAGCTGATTTTTGAAGGAGTTGCACGGTGATAAAAGAGATGGCATGCAAATAGAGAAGTTTGAGGAGTAGGTCGTGCTACATGAACTGGAAATTAAGCCACGCCTTGCATGAATTAACTTGCAGATCAAACATAATGCATGAGGACTAATCAAAAGGATGTGAAGTTGCAGGAAGACATAATGTTTAACAACCAATGGTGGAATCAATGACAGAGGTTGCGCCCATGATTTGAATCGAGCCTTGAGTTAATACATGCAATTGTAAATAAGTAATGCAGATTGGGAAAATAGCGCCACATTTGATGCAGAGGAGGTTGTGTAGAAGCGGCCAACACGTGAGAGAATGAAGTTGGCGCCATGCCAAGAAAGGACCGATTAGATTAAGCCAAAAATTGTCATTGGATTTCATGGCAAATATTAAATAAGTTACGCGGGCAAAGGATAGTGAATGGAAGGAAATATCCACGCAGCAAGAGAGGACTCATGAGCCGCACAACTGATGTTTGTATATCTTGTACGCTGAATAGACTATGGGGCAACTGTGTAGAAGATTGTGGGAGAGAAGATGGAGTGGGAGATATAGATGAGGAGTACTGTGGGCAGTATGGGAGTAGGCGCGGGAAGGAGAAGTGGTGAAAGAAAGAAATCAAGGCAGGAATGCTAAGAGTAGCAGATAGAAGTAAAATTACTAGATATGTAAATAGAGGAAGAGAGGAAATCGTTGGAAAGTTGGAATGTATGTTGACATGAAAATTGAATGGAATAAAAGTATTTTATTCATTTTCAAATTTAAATAAATTGTTGAGTGCAATTGTAGTCGATTTAAATCAACATAAGTAATATTCAATTTAGGAGTTTATCATTTTTGATGTCTTTTGTAATCTGAATTTTGAAATTTGGAAGAGATGTGGTAGTGTTTTTGTTCTCTCTTCATTAGTGAAGGTTCATAGCCCCTGGTCATAGGGTTCACAACCCTCAGACTTGACCTACCCACAAGGGCTTATTCATAGCAAGTGGCATGGATCTTACACTTGAAGTGTTGTAAAGATGGTTGTTGTTGCACCAAAAGATCAATCTGTTAATGCTCGATACAACCACTAGAGTTAATGAATCCACGAGAGACGGTTAAGCCATGTCACAAACCCGAGTATTGTGTTGCACAACACAAGGAGACCAAGGGCTCACACCCTACAACAATCCCCCCTCAGCGTTACCCGAGTGCTACGTTGCATAATACAAGAAGACCAAGGGCGCACACCTTGCAACATGAACCCCCTACTAAAAAACATCACTTTGCTAGTGATTTCTACTAGCTCACTACTCAAGTGACTCAAAGAATCTTTTCCACCCTAGGAGTACAACCTAGTTTTATCACTTGTACAAGTGACACCAATGTTCGATCATCAAGATACTACCTAAGGGCCACTTTTGCTTTCTTAAGGAGGTTGTATTTTAAGAGCCATAACTTTTCTCCAAGACATCAAATTCTTGACTTCTTATAGTCATTAGAAATTTTATTTTTGAGCTCTTTGTAGTGGTGCAAGTTATTTTTCTAGATTTTGTTGTAGGTGTTTGATTTTAATGATTGAAGTCTAGACTCCCCTTTTTTTACTTTTGTGCTCACAACTTCTTGCCTATTTATTTGATTTTCATGATTCTTACGACATTGTGAAGGTATTGAGAAGCTTTCATTTTATGAATTTTTTATAGTTTATTTGATTAATTAAATATATTGATATCTAGAAGAGTTATCTCTTTTTGGGGCAGCTTCACTTTCAGTATTGGTTCAAATATAAGAGATTTCATATTAAATTATTTTAATATATTGTCTATTTGTATCTCTTGGTGCTCGTTACTATTATGGCATATTCATATTTGTTTGAGCTAATCGCTCCTCATAATTATCATACATGAAATATCAAAATGTAGTGGTTTTTCCTTTCCAAGTTTTTATGATCTAGACTTTGGATGAATATCAACTTGATTTCAGTAGAGTATGTGAGATTTTCTCATAGGAAATAATGTGATGAGGCTATGGGATTTATTGCATTGCATGTTTCTATAGCTTATTATTCCACATTGAGGAGTGCACTACACATGAACAAGTATGGGATAAATACAAATAATTTTTTGGTATAGTTAGTGAATTTTGTGCTTCACAAATAGAGGAAAAATTGTCATCTCTTTCTCTTGATACATTTCCTTCCATTGGAGATTATTTGGTTAAGCTCAAGTCTTTGAGATCTCAACTGGCTAGTTGTACTTCAATTTAGTAGGATGGTCATAGTTTTTCAGATTCAACTTCCTAGGATGAGTATTTGATAGGTATTTCAGATTTATTTGTGAGTCATATTGTAGATTTGGAGGAAACACTTGAGGATATCCACTTCCTCTTTGATGACTGTTGCAACACAATTATTATCACATCATCATTGTCTTTAGAGATTTTTGTTTATATGAGTTTCCACATTGTCTTGATTTTCCATATTCTTTGGTTGGGGTAACACTTGATTTTTTGTGTGGCATACTCTAGCATGGAGACACTTGAGAAATTTTTAGAGACACTTATCATGAGACTTGTTCCCTCATCTCTCTCCTTGTAGTTAGAGTTTATTCTACATTGTAACCATTGGAATTGTTTCTTCCCAAGGGGAGGAATGTTGTTTTATGATCTTGAACACTCTTCAACATTCATGTTCAAGCATTCACCATTGGCACAGGAGCTACTTCATTATGGGAGAGATCTATAGTCTCACTCTCTCTCTTAGGGGGATATTTATTGTATATTTGTGATAGATGTAGTCTTTGAGGGTTACGAACTAAGTCCTTTCGTTACTTGTACATACTTGTTTTCTTGCTTTCTTTTTTATGGAGATGATATTTTTCCTATAGATTTTTTTCTTTTACTTTATTTGTAAGAGATATTTTGTGCATGGGTATCTAACATGGCCTAGTAACTAGGACCCATTCTTATATCATTTATGCATATTTACATTCTTGCATTTTTTTCGTTCCACCCTAAGTTGCACTTAAGAGTGGTAATTGGTGTGAACAAGGATATTACCTAATTACTTCACCTCCTAGGTCATATTCACACTTTTTAGTGAAGTTTGAACTACTTACTCCTTATAAGCATCATACATGAAATATCAAAATGTAGTGGTTTCTCCTTTCCAAGGTTTTACATGATCTACTTTAGATGAATATCACTTGATTTTAGTAGAGAGTATGGGATATTTTCTCATAGGAAAAAATGTGATGAGGCTATGAACTTGATTGCATTGCATGTTTCTATAGCTTATTATTCTGCATTGAGGAGTCCACTACACATAAGCAGGTATGGGATAAATACAAATATTTGTTTGGTATAGCTAATGAATTATGTTCTTCTCTAACAAAGGACAAATTGTCATCTCTTTCTCTCAATACTTTCCTTGCTTTGAGGATTGTATGGTTAATTTTAAGTCTTTGAGATTTCAATTGGCT
Organism: Sequoiadendron giganteum; assembly: GCA_007115665.2. Classification (NCBI taxonomy): domain Eukaryota; kingdom Viridiplantae; phylum Streptophyta; class Pinopsida; order Cupressales; family Cupressaceae; genus Sequoiadendron; species Sequoiadendron giganteum. The sequence goes on along the minus strand of CM021100.1, from coordinate 58,489,856 downwards.
AGCTGTACTTCAATTTAGTAGGATGAACATAGTTTTTCAGATTTAGATTCCTAGGATGAGTACTTAATAGGTATTTCTAATTTTTTTTGAGTCATATTGTAGATTTGGAGTACACACTCCACTTCCTCTTTGATGATAATTATAACAAAAAAATTATCACATCATGATTGTCTTTAGAAATTGCTGTTCATGACTTTCCACATTGTCTTGATTTTTCATCTTCTTTGATTGGGACAACACTTGATTTTTTGTCATACTCTAGCATGGAGACACTTGAGTAATTTTTAGAGACACTTATCATGAGATTTGTTCCCTCATCTACCTCCTTGTAGTTGGAGTTTATTTTACATACACCATTGGACTTGTTTCTTCCCAAGGGGAGGATTGTTGTTTTATGATCTTGGACACTTCAACATGCATGATCAAGAATTCACCATTGACATAGGAGCTACTTCATTATGGTTAATCTCACAAAACTGAGTTCCACTTTTGGGGCAATGAATATTTTTTAGGGAGGAGGAATGTTTTTAGAGAGCACCTTCAAGCGAACAAAAATATTCACTCAAAGGACCTTCAAGCGAAGCCATGCCTTCGAGCAGAGGTAAAGGCCTAAAAATATGTTTTATATAATGACCTTTGCTCAAAGGGGCCTTCGAGTGAAGGTTTAGCCTTCAAATAAAGGAACCTTCATTCGAAGGTCCTTCAAACAAAGGGGTAAAACATGACAACTTTGGCCTCTGCTTAAGATTTTTCTCAAAAAAGCTAGTTTCAAAGGTCCTAGATTGGACCTTTAGATGTACTTAACTTGACAAGATATTTTCCAAGATCTTATTCCTTGAAACGAGCTTTCCAAAAAGTATAAATTTGATATATATGTTTTCATTTTATCATGTATTTAATTTTTAATTTTTACTAAACTTAGGTTTTTCACCAAACATCAAGTTCTTCATTCTACAAAGGTGGAAAAATAGTAAACCTTGTTAAAAAAATTCAAAAAATACCTTTGCTCTAGGTATTGATGTCCTTGTTTCACCAGAAACATAAAATTGAATTTTGATATATACACAAGTTATGTTGGACGACATACACTTATGTCCAAATTATAGTTATAGTGACTTTAAAAATTAATTAAAAAATATGTAACAAAAAATTATGAAAAAATATCCCTGCCCTAGATATTGATGTTAAAAATCTATATTTTAAAAATTAGAATTTTATCCTTTATAGAGAAAAATTTATGTTGGATGACATAAACGTTACTTTCTAGAAATGTTGTTTACTATTTAAAATTAGCTATTAAAGGAAATGTTGAAATATTCATGATTTATTTCATAAAAAAATAAAAATATATATTTAAAATCTAAACATAAATTGCCACAAATCCTAGTTCACATCATCTTCAATTTCTTAACAATTGAGCTGCTATAGGTCTTAGAAGGTGAAGATTCAGTTAAAAATGTTGATATAAATGTCCATCTTGGCCAAAAAGTGAGACTCGTTATTGTGGGATCACCATTATGGGAGGGATCTATAGTCACAGTCTCTCTCCTAGGGGGGTATTTATTGTATATTTGTGATATATAGTCTTTGGGGGCTTATGTTGAGTCCTTCCTTCCATCACTTGTACATACTTGTTTTCTTGCATTCTTTCTTTTGGAGAGGAAATTTTCCCTATGGATTTTTATTCTTTATTTTATTTGTAAGATATATTTTGTGCATGGGTATCTAACATGGCCTAGTAGCTAGGACCCATCCTTACATCATCTATGCATATTTACATTCTTGCATTTGTTTGTTCTACCCTAAGTTGCACTTAAGGGTGGAAATTGGTGTGAACATGGATATTATCTAATTGGTTCACCTCCTAGGTCATATTCACACGTGTTAGTGAAATTTGCTTAGGGTTCACTTTGGATGTTTTTTTTTTTCTCTTGTCATATTATTGTGGCACAAGTCATAATCACATATTCACTTATCCTCTCACCTTACACATATAAGCAATGCCTCATATGTACATTAAGTAGAACCATTGATCAATTTGATCTATTGTATCATTATTGCATCTATAATCAAGCAACATTTTATCTTTCTACTCTCTTGTGGAAGGTTACTTTTGGTTTTGTGGGTGATCATGGGAGCTTGAGTCCTTGTGCGACTCTTACAAGGAAAACTAATTTAGTCACATTTTTATGTATTATTTATCACTATAACATATTTTAGTTTGATCATGTATTAAACAAGGTAAATAAATAATCATTTCACCGAAGTTATCGATTAAGCAACATTAAGCAAATTACAAGGAGAAAGTTTTCGAATTGAACATTGATCTTCCTAGAAAATATTTTACTAACTTGATTTAAATTATGTAGAGGAGAAAAGTGTATATATTGTTCCATTTCTTGTTTTATTTTACATTGACTTTCGATCTAGCTAAATATATTTTTCTTATGTATATTTTTAATTTTTAATGTGCATTTTGACCCTAACTTTAAATCTAGCTTGCGCAATCCAACACTATAGAATAAGATTGGTCCATCTCAGTAAGTTTATGTTACCCTATATATTAGACCACAAGTGTGGATCTACCCCCTTGACAAGACCTCCCACATGGTCTAATCCCCTGGATTCAAAATGTGTATCCCACTTTCCCAAGCCAATTATTTCAAATAATATAATTGTTTTTTATTAGATAAGCAAGGAAAGGGCCCTGGTCCCATGGTTACAAAGCCAAAACAACAAACAAAGAAACGGGCTGGGAAGAACAACACTAGCCCCCACTAAAAAACAACATCAAAATGACACACATGCTAAGTAACCAAAAATGCAACCACATAACCATCATCAGCATAATCAAAAACAAAATCCCCAAATTAATCCCCCAAATAGTGGGCAAATCATTTATGAGGTTAACCAAAGTCCAACAAGTACGAAACCATAACATAACTATCATGAAATAGCAATTTGGGATAATAAAACTAAGCACCAGCAGATTCAGAGCAACCATAAAACCAAAGCAAAAATATAAGTCGTGAGGCCACACCCAACATGGCATGACGCATGAGCCCATTGGTTACCTTCATTTTCTTCCACCACATGACTCCACCTCACAGTTAACAGAACAGGCCAAACAACCATCCACAATGCAACAACACAACACTCAATCACCATAACCTCCTCAAGGGTGGACATAGAAACTCAAAATTCCAACCAATTATTATAAATTTCAAAACATTTTGAAACAACGGAACATGAGACAACCCTCTCACAACGATCTTAACTCTTAAAGAACCAAATTTAGATCTAAACACCGTGGCAAACCTATCAATCTGAGAACCATAATTAGTGGTAGTATTGGAGGTACAAAGAGCCCCCCTCTTCCAAGTCCAAACCAATAACTAGTTGCTCACCCCTTGGGCTGCGAAAACAACACCCAAACATCCAATCCATTAACAAGATAGGCCTCAAGGCCGGAAGAACAAGCCAACAAGCCACCCACAAAGCATCAATATCATAAGCAAAATAATTTTAGCTCATTAACGGTCCTTGAAACAGCCATTCACTGGCGAACTTGTCACTTTGAGAGCCAAAATCGATGGTAGTATTGGAAAAACAAAGAGCCCCAAACCTCCAAAAAACATCAAAGCCCATCAATATTCCACAAAAGAACCAACCGACATCAAGCTTGATACTAAGAGAAAACAATCCTGAACCATACTCAACTTTAGTACTGACAAAGCACAAAGCCCCCATTGACCAACTTGCCTCCCCACCCCCATAGGAGACAACATAACCAAACAAAAACGTCTCCCAAACAGTAAAACTTTTTAAACACCAACCCTTGTAAGAAAGCAAGTTCAGCGCATCAAGACCCCAACCAAAATAGGGGAGTGAGGGAGCCCAATAGAACACTATGGAGCAATAGCCAACCCAAAGCACCACCTAGCCAAAAACACCAACTCAATCTCTGCCTCAGAAGGAGAGAGCTCCCCTCTATAAGAGAGGATGAAGTGAAAACCAAAACCACCAGTGGCACTCTTCCCCTGCACAAAAAAGCTCCACCTCAAAAAGAACAGAGAGAGGAAAAGGAAGCCTCCCCACTCAACCACAACATCCAACTCCACTTCTATAAGGGAGGGCTCCACCTCTGAAGGAGCAGTCTCCACCTCCATAGAAGACCTTAGTTGTAGAACTCAATAGGAAGCTGAGACACCAGTAGAAAAAGTAGACACCTCATCCCTTGGTAGCTTGAGAAATTGGTACAAAAAGGGAGCTATTGGAAGAACCTCAACCAAATCTTAAGAAAATAGACTTCTACAAACATTCATGATGAACATTTGGAGCAGCACAACGTAGTCCAAACTCCTAACCTCTAAGGTCAAAAGAGAAAAATACCTGACAAAACAAACAGGTCAGAGCCCCCACCACCCTCGGAAGAACTTCGAGAGAGAGCCGACTAAAATCACACAAGGACTAGAAAGCAGACCAGAAAATTCAGCAAACAAGGCAAAGAGTCGAAGACAAGAAATCACCAAGAAAAGCGACAGAGATATAGCATTGACACCCGCATAAGGGAGAACAACTGTAGCCTACCCCAACCACACAACACGGGATAGAGAGGAGGAAAACGCCGAAGCCCAGGCCACAACCATCACGATACGCTTAGCAACCATCAGCATAAGTTCCAAGAGCGTGATGAAGAACATAGCCGAAAGGACAACCAAGAATAGCAGGCTTGAAACCATAGAAAACTCAGCCCCCTCAAAGATCAACAGAAAACCATCGAAGACCTCCGACAAATAAGCCCAAAATTTTTTGAGCCTCATAACCTCTAGGGCCAGAAAATCGAAACAACAGACATCCATTGCGCAAGTCATAATACCCTCAAGAAAACCACAGAAACAAATGCCAAGATTCTTACTGGGACAGAGCCCCAACCACAAGACAATCTCCAACCACAAAGAACAAGGAAACCTCTCTAAGGCACAAGAAAAGCCTCAGCAACACCAAGCCGAAACTCCTCAACCGCCATAGAAACCGACCAAAAGCACCCACTAACCCCACCCAAAGAGAGGAAGTGAAAACTAAAACGGGGCTCCACCAGCAACACCCAGACAAAAGCTACACTCCGACCAAGATGAGCAAACCAACAATAGTGAACAGGGGCTCCGCCACCAAACCAAAGAGGAAGGAAAAGCAACAGAAAAGAGGACCACAGCCATGAAGGAAACAAAGGAGAACGCAAAGACCACCATCAACCCCAAGAGGAACACATAAGACACAATCAGTAAGAGGGTCCTCACCACAAGAGAAACAACCAGCTGCACACCCAAGCCGGCCACCAAACGCACAGTCGGAGCAGAGCCCAGAATAGGCATAAGCAAAAAAAGGAAGCCCAGCTTCAGCATTGTCACAAAAGAAACAAGCCAATTCCCATCGCAGGTAGGAAAAAGGAGAAGGAAGACGACCACTCAGCCAATGCACCATCCAATGGCAAGACAACATCTCCCAACAGGTAGAACCAGCCAGAGGCAAAGTCAACCGACTTAGTAGCAAACGACAAAGAAACAGTAGAAACAACCCAAACATAGCAGAGAGAGGGCCAAGGACTCCTCCCCCACGCTCCCAGCAAGAAGAATGACGCCGAAGGACACTCAGAAACCAGCAAACCAGATCATCTTCATCGCAATCAGCTTCGCCGCCATCCTCACCTTCAGGGGAGTTCAAAATCCCCCCTCCTCTTCCTTTCCCACTCGCTACAGCTTTCATCGTAAAACCAGATTGGGGTTTGTTGGAATGTGTGAGTGTGAGTTTTGTTATAATATAATGGTTACTTGTTGAGTTACACACCTAATACTTTGAATTAAGCAATATGGATTGTAATTTAAAACAAGCCCTAAATCATTAATAATCATCAAGAGGATAAGGAATCATAGAATAGAAAGGAATTAGAATCTCACCTGCATTACATCAACACTTATATATAAGTAAATTTAAATAATCAACTCATCATCTAGGTATCTTCTATTTCTATATGGTATGTATTCAAACTTATACCTCAACAATGAGGGTTGATTATGTATCAAAGAAATTTCACACTTTTCCTTTGCAGAGTACTCTCCACAAGGTACTTCTTATCACCACCCACCTTTATATGCACAGGTATCGAAGAGTAGAGGACTAAAGCACACTAGAAGTATCAAATTATGGGAGAGGCCTTATCCAAGAGTAGATAAAAAATTATTGGAAATATTTGTAATAGTTTAGACAATGGTAATTCAATTTTAAAAGTTGGACTCCAATCATTAATCACATTTTACATTAGAAAACCAACCATTGACTACCCAATAGAAACAAACGTAGTTTATCGCATCTTAACAAGTTATATCATATAAATTTATCAATCTCAACTCAATAGTTTAATTAATTTGAGGTAACACTTTTTGGTCCTATGTTATACTTATTATTTGTACCTAATTTAAGTTTGATTTATTATTCCATCTCTATATCACTTAATTAGACTTTAAATTAATGTATGATATACTTATTTCCTTACAATGCACATACAATTTCTTATTGATAATTTCAAGTAACACTTTTTTCCAATGGTTACACTTACTATTTGTTCCTCTAGTTATTTTTAAAAGGATAAATAAGTTCAATAACTTGTAGAAGTATATCCACTTCCAAATTTGATTATAAGCACCTTTTTATGTTTTTAGTATGACTTATAGTTGATACATGTGTAAGCATTTTATGTCTTTTGGTATTAACAATTAGAGATGAATTTGTGTTTTATGGTTTAAGGTGCAAGGTTTACTTATTATTAATGTTTGTGATATGTACAAGTTTTAAAAAAAAAAAAAAAAATTATCAATGAATTTTGGTTGATTATAATATACAATTAGCTACTATGCAAGATAAATGAATTATTATATATGATAAAGAGAGAGTGAAACTTTATTCTTATATATCTAGTATTATTTCCATTTGATATTTGATCTATCTTAGTGCTTATAATGAATACACAAGATGGTGAATTTTATATACAAACTCAAAGTGAGATTAAAAGATTGGCATTGTAATAAAATAAATTGGTGAAGGTATTCATAGTTTAAAAATCCACTTCATCAATATTTTAAGTCTCTTAAAAATATCAAAGTATATTAGAAAACATAGTTAAATGTATTGCATTTTTTAAGAGCTTTATCAAATCACAATAAAATTATGATGATTAATCAATATGCATAAAAATTATAAATTTTATAAGTCATGTAGTTATGAACGGCTTCATATTGATTTTCCAAACTGACAATGGAGAAAATGATTATTCATGAGGAAAATGTTTAGATCCTTGATCTAAATGTAAAGTAAATGTAGAGCACTCCCCCATTGGTCGAGCTTTATCATTCAAATGCTTTAATTTTTTAACTTGTTGGAATGAATCAAGATGAGATATTTGGATCTATATTTTGTCAAAAAAATTAGGCTAAGATATTCAACAATAGTTTTAAACTCTCTTTAACTAGCACAAATTAAAGACTTATGGGTCATTTTACTTGCAAATTTAAAATCCACACAACCTCCAAAGTGAATATTTGTTAAACCACTTACATTCAATATAAAAGACATCAACAATTTCCTATGTGTTGACTATCGATTAAATATTTGTATTGAATTGAAAAGGACAACCACACCACAAGGAATTGAACTATTTCTAGCATGATGTTGGTGCAATAGTACTACTAGTATTCTTCTCACCTTGTTTGTGAATTTAGAATCTCATTTTTTATCATCTAAAAGAAAATGGCCCCCCATATCATATTTTTTATGTAAAGAAAATATTGTCTAGGCTACTAAGACAATTATGAATGGCATTATATGATAAAGAATTTAATACATGCTTATGAAAGCCACAATACTTATTCAACATTTGTGCATATTCATGAAATATTTTAATACTTACACCAAGTTAGTGCATGATCCCACACTATATAGGGGAAAGGATCTAGTAGATGTGCACCATTAACATCATCCCTCTCAAAAATTAAATGTAGTAATTTCAAATGAGACTCAATTTTTTACAGTAGCTTACTTGCTAAGTTTAATGATTAAACCTAAGCTTTTAGGTTCACATCATCAAATATGATGCCACAAAATTGGCATGAATAAAGGTTCCAAAAATAGGGCATTTTAGAACCTGGACCCATGGTAAACAATTGTGACACCTAGCCTTTAAAATTAGTGACACTAATAACTAAAAAGACTTCCCTAGTGTTGGCTATACAAAAATTCAAGTCATTTATTTAATCATATTTTAAAAAATCTCTAACACTTATTATTGTAGATACACAACTAAGAAATTAAACAATTCAACACTAAATACTCTTAATGTCTAAAAAAATATATTTTTATAATGTATTGTTGTTAAAATAAAATATTAAACCCAAGAAATCCTTGACTAATCTTAACATAATTCACCCTAAAATTGTGTCTCCATAACCCTAAAATGTAATGTCTAAATGAAGATGAGAGAATAGCAACCACTAGTTCATTTTCAAAATAATTTTAAAGTTTGAAGGAAAGGGTTTGGGTGGGAACCTTCTTGTAAGACTTTTCATGCATATCCTTTAGTGTCTTAATGGAGGAAATGAGGTGTAAATTGTTTCCTTGAATCCTTGCATTGTTTCCTTTATTCCTATTGAGATATCAAACTTTCCCATCTAGGAATGTCATTCCTTCTAAGTCCACCTTTTCCCCTTTTCCTTGTCAAAAATTTAGAGTTATCCTTCTTGGCATCCCTTTCACCCATTCGTCACTATTTCCCTTATCCTTCTCAAATTTTTAGGCTTTCCCTTACCCGATCACCCTTTCCATGATCTATATGATCTTTGAAACCTTGACCCTATCTCATTGCACTAGGTATCTTTTTGGATTCAAAGTTTCAACCTTTCCCTTACCTAGGTATTTGTTATGAGTCATCCTCAAGCCTTGATCCCCAACAAGTCATAAGAGTTATGTGGTAACCCCAACTTTCTCTCCCCATATTTTTCCCTTTCCTTTGTCAATGTTTTAGACTACCTCTTCCTAGCATGCTTTCTCTCTAAACCTTGACTCTTCGATCCATTACACTAAGTTACATTTGGGAGTCAAATTTTCAAACCTTTGCTTCCTCGAGATCCTCAAATTTTCACATTTCCTTAAGAATATCTTTCTAGAGTCAAAGCTGCAAGGATAGCCTTTATAGTGTCCATTGTTCTCGTATGATAGGCCCATGCCTCAATGCCGCCTTAGCGGGGGTATGAGACACCCTTAACCCTCCAAACTCCAAATTTATCATGTTTTGCACTATTCATTCCCACCTACCTCCCAACACAACCTAGGATTTCGTTAATGACTTGATAATACCCACAAATTTTTAATTGGATTGTCTTATGTGGAAACAACTATTTACCAAACAAGGCCATAGCTTCTCACACACTTATAATGATAAAAAGGGAAAAGGCATACACAATGTTTTTAATACAATGCTTGAAGTTTGGTCATCATATCAATGAGTTTCACTGACCCTTTCTTGGCCTACTAGTGGTGACATAAATATATAAAATGTTTGTAGATCAAAGAAGAAAAATCCTTCACAACTTCATGGTGCATCAAGGCACATTTCCAATGTATTTACAGGCATGATTTAAGGAAAATGATGCCCAATAGGTATGGTTGTTCTCTGTAATGTAACTATGAAATATCATAAAGTGTATTATAGATTTTTTGTATTTCTCCAAGTGAATTAAAAGGACCCAAAACATGTCATTTGAAAATGATAGAAAAATAGAAAAAAACATGGGAGCATATTAGAGAGAAAAAATTTCTTGATAAAACCCTAAGGTTTTTAGTTTTTAGATTTGGGTAAAGCTTTTTGACATTGCAATGACTTGGGTTTATACCAAAATACACATGTAACCTTTCAAGAGTGAATGATTAAAGAAAAAAACAACCTTGATTGGGTGTCTCCATGTGTATGGTATATATTTCTAGATGTTTTGTTGATTAATTTGTCAACTAGATGACCATAAAATCCTTGCAAAATATTTTTAGAACAATAAAGGAAATGTAATGCAAGAGCATCTAGGGGTACCAACAATCTTGCATTACCAAAAATATTGTTATTTAAATTTTGTTTATTTTCAATAAGGGCTTAGGGGTTAGGAGAAACTTTTTTTTTTGCAACAATTTAAATTCCCCTGGCGTGAAAATGTAAATGTAAATTTGATGGGAAATAGGTCTCAGTAAAGCGATAAAAACATCTAGTGGGGGAATATTTCATTTAGGCATCCACTTTAGGATGAGGACAAACATTTTTTTCTTTTAGTGGTTTTGGCATGGTTTGCATGTACATTTGTCATAAATTGTCATAAAATGGGTTGCAAAGAATCTTGCATGTTGCTTGCATGTCTTTGCATGCAAAGTTGTAATCGACAGGTTGTAAGGAATATGTAAGATGTTGTAAGATGTCATAAACAACCAAATATGATTGGACAAGAGTTTAGGAACCCAAGAAGAGGTTGGCATGCATTGGACCTCATTTCTTATTGTAGATTTTGAAATTCCCAAAGTTGGGTGTGGATTTCTCAAGGTGGTTTTAGGAGGTTGTTTTGTAAAACAATGAATGGTTTTTCTCTAAACATATTCTCTATTTATTGATGTCTTTTCATTTGGAGAGGGGGGCTTTGGAGAAGTTAAGTTTGCATACCCAGATGCTGCCGAAATTATGCCAAATTATTGAAGACACATTTGTTGCAGGTGCTACATGTAGGATCGAAGAGGAGCTCATGAGCTTCATTTTGATGTAAAACATTATCATATTTGAATGTAATAAAAGTTGCACATTTTACTTCCATATTCAATTCTTTATATGTATTTGCAGCCTTATTGCATAGTATATTTTGTGTGTTTGTTATTAGATTTGAAAGGGAGAGTCTCCCCTTTCACCAATGGTATCAGAGCAGGAGTTCTTGAGTGTGCATGCATAAACACCGATTGAAGGCAATTTGCACTAGGACCTAAGGGTGGAGAGTGTGTGGATTTTTTTTGTAGATGGATGTGTAACCTGCAAGAAGACATTTTCAGAGGGTTCAAGGAACTGAGGTTCCCATGGTTGTAAAAAGATCGCTGAAAGAGGAAATTTATAATAATGTCGGTGAATATTGAAAGAGGGTTTTGTAAACAGATTGTCAAAGGAGGCAGTCTACATAAGTAAAACAAACTTGAGGATTTGAAGATTTGTGTTGAGGTTTTGTGAGGCCTTGAAAATGGAAAAGAGAAATAAGAAATGACTTTTGTCATTGGATGGATTTTGAGGATTCTTGGACTTGAGAAAATTAGAGAGAGAATTAGAGAGATAGCAAGAAGAAATAAGAGTTGAGATGATAGAATTGTGGCAAAAAGTGGATGAATTAAGAAAAGAGATTGAAAGGAGAAAACGAGAAAAAAAAAGAGTTGAAGGTAATTTTGATTATCCTTCTAATGATATTTTGAGTGTAGGAAAGAAAGAAGATGCAGTAAAGTGTTATGCAAGTGGCATAGAGGAAGAAGAAGGGGATGAATACGAAGAAATTGATGAACCTGAAGCTGGGGAATGTCTATTGGAAGACATGAAGGATGAAATTATAGAGGTTACAACAACAAAAAAAGATTTGAGTGCTATGGAGAACATTGAAGAAGAGGACATCGAAGTTGAATCAGTAAAAGAGGAGGTAAAACTTACATTTTGTGAGTTAATTGGTGATTCTGATTTGCTTATGAATTATGTGAATGAAATGGGTGACTATGAGGAAGCTAAAAGTTTTATTGCAGAAGTAAGGAAGAGAGGAATATCATATTTTTATGAGGTTAGAACGAGATCTAATTTGTGTTTGAGTGATATGATGAGTGACAACAAATAAAGAATTGCAACAATGAAAGTTGCAGCAGAAGGCAATGAGGTAAAAACAAATTTTAATGTATGTTTTGATGAGGCTAAGAATATAGAAATGGATAAATTTATTGCAGAAATGAATCAATTTGAGAAGGTTGAAATTGACGAACAAGAGGTGAAAGTAAAAGAGGAGTTTTTCAATGATTCTTTGTTTGAAAGTATTAAAGATGAAGATTCCTTGGTTAGAGAGCCTAATTATTTGTTAAAGAATATGGATGATGAATCTTGGGATTATTGTTCTAACACTATTTTGAACATGGAAGATCAGTTTGTAGCATAAATATGTCTTTTTAAAGGCATAAAAATAGTGACATGTCATGTTGAAGACAAGGTTGAAGTTGCAATAGTGAATGGAACCATGGTAAATTTTATTTTTTTAAAATATTATTCTAAAGAAGGATGTGAGTGTGATGAGGTTGCAACAAAAGAGAATAGTAAATAATATGTTATTAAATTTTATAATGATGATGATTTGCAAGTTATGGATGGGTTAGTTCAGGAAGATTTTTCTAAAGATGATTGGTATGCAGAGAAGGATTTGTGTCGTGTTACAGAGTTAAGTGCAAGTGCAAATTGGTGGAGGTGGACGGACTATGGTGGGTTTAATCCCACAAGATTAGAGGAGAGTGATATTTGAATTTGGAGGAGGTGGTTGATCTATTGTGGAATTGATTCCACATTCAAGAGGTTGAGTGCAAAGAAGAGTTGTCAAAGGAGGATACATATTCTAGCTAGGTGTTGGAAGAAAAGAAAAAAGAAAAAAAATCAGAGGTATCTATTTTAGCAATGGAGTTTGTTGTAAATTGCTTGCAATCTAAAAAGGTGGTACTACCACTCAAATCCATTTTGTGAATCCATATTCACAAAAAAAATTCTACCCTGGGTGTCCGATGCAGGAGCATCTAGGGGAACCAACAATCTTGCATCACTAAAAATATTGTTATTTAAATTTTGTTTATTTTCAATAAGGGCTTAGGGGTTAGGAGAGTAATATTTTAATTTGCAACAATGTAAATTCCCTTGGTGTGAAAATGTAAATGTAAATTTAATGGGAAATAGGTCCCAGTAAACCGATAAAAGCATCTAGTGGGGGAATATTCCATTTAGGCATCCACTTTAGGATGAGGACAAACAGTTTTGTGTTTTAGTGTTTTTGGCATGGTTTGCATGTAGATTTATCATAAATTATCATAAGATGGGCTACAAAGAATCTTGCATGTTGCTTGCATATCTTTGCATGTAAAGTTGTAACTGACAGGTTGTAAGGAATATGTAAGATGTTATAAGATGTCATAAACAACCAAATCTAATTGGACAAGATTTTAGGCACCCAAGAGGAGGTTGGCATGCATTGGACCTCATTTCTTATTACAGATTTTGAAATTCCCAAATTTGGGCCTGGATTTCTCAAGGTGGTTTCAAGAGGTTGTTTTGTGAAACAATGAATGGTTTTTCTCCAAACACATTCTCTATTTATTGATGCCTTTTCATTTGGAGATGGGGGCTTTGGAGAAGTTAAGTTTGCATACCCAGATGTTGTTGAAATTATGCTAGATTATTGAAGACGCATTTGTTGCAGATGTTGCATGAAGGATCGAAGAGGAGCCCATGAGATTTATTTTGATGTAAAACATTTTCATATTGAATGTAATAAAATTTGCAAATTTCACTTCCATATTCAGTTCTTTATATGTATTTGCAGCCTTCTTGCATAGTATATTTTGTGTGTTTGTTGTCAAATTTGAAAGGGAGATTCTCCCCTTTCATCAAAATGTTTAGGTATGCTCTTGGATCACTAATTAGAATCATTTAATAAACTACCACTTGCACCAAAAGGGGTGCAAGGGTTACGTCGATAGAAAATTATATGTAAGTTAACATGTCAAGGAGGATATTCTCTATTGTTGTTGACGTTGCATCCCAACTATACCATATACAAGGAATTTGAAAAATATGCTCTTTCCATATCACGTCTCTCTTAGATTAATTCAACTAGGCATGTCAAACGCCCAATGCTACAACCAAAATAATTCAAATTAGCTTTAGCTCTACCATTTTCAATTTCCTCTCTTAATACAAATAACTCAATTTTCCCATACATGTCTACCAAAGCATTTTATCAAGTAGTTCGCTAGTAAATTTGGTGGAAATGAATGTACTTGACCAACCTTGCAATAAAAAATGAGAGGATGCTCAACAATTGCTAGTGTAGAGAAATTATCATTCAATAGAGTTTTAAATACATTGTCACAATTCAATCCATTATTGAGTTCATCATGAATTGCAATAGCTGAGGCTTTGCACCATACAATAAGTCCTTGAGTATGGTTTGTAGATATAATCCCCTAGGCTTTGCAAGTGAAACGTATAAAATGTGAATCATGAACTTTAATAAGATGGAAAAATAAAAGAGCTTGCTAGTGTATCACTTCCATTAAATTATGATTAACCATAATCTAATCATCTTCAATATCAATGTTAGGAGTTGCATGTGTCTCTCACATGATGTCCCAAATCAATCCCTTGAGTATGGCCTGCAGACTTTAGAACCTAGGCTTTGTAAGTGAAAAGCATAAAATGTGAATTATGAACTTTTCTAAGATGACAAAATAAGAGAGCTTGCTAGTGTATCACTTCCATCCTTATGATTACCCATTATTTGATCATCTTTAGTATCAATGTTAGGAGTAACATGTTCTCTCCCATGATGTCCCAAATCGCCAAATGATACTCAGGAGGAAGTTTTCTACTTGTGAACAACAAAACTTGATATTATGTTCAATGTAGAATTGTTTTCTTTGTCTATTAGAGAATTTAGAACCAACCTCTAATTCAAAGGGTCAAAATATTTAAAGGCTTTCATGAAGCAACTCTTACTTATTAGGATGCCATGTTTGAGCTCAATAGTTCAAAATCTCCATATACAAATGTTAGTCAAGGCAGGCAGTTCTAGAAACTTGGAGATTATACCTAGTGTCCAAGAAAGCACCGCGGGCCTGCCAATAGTAAAAGCTAAACATCTAATGCCTACTCACCCTTGCCGAGGAGAAAGTGTTGATCTGAATGCAACTGGTTTGGGCTAGAAATTCCAAGATAGTAGACATAACTACTGCAACAATGACCATTAAAATTTTTGCTCCATTCAAAATGCAATTATGATAAAGAAAACAAAGTTCTTTTCTGGAAATAGGTTCACTCCTTGCTGAAAGCCAATGATTGAGATTTTGGTGTAAATTCAAATTCACAAATATTTTAATTTCAAATTCTTGCAAATTCTTCTTAGTATAGAATAAACCCTCTTTACAGATTGTAATCCTAATAGGATCGTATTTGAATTGAGTATCCTAATAAATGCAGATTAATGATTGATACATGGATAAATAAATAAAAATCTAATGAAGAGAAATAGTATCCTAATAAATGCAGACTAATGAAAGGAACTTCTAGAGCCAATTAAACCGAACTACAAAATGCATAGGTGATCAACAAAAAACCATCAAAAAATTGAACCAATTCATATGTTAGACATGAAAAAAGATATAGAAAAATAACCCTTCTGACATGATTCCATGCACAATGACATTCAGCCAAAATGCTGGCATAGTCCCTGAATCTTACCTTGTTGTACAATTGGAGTGAGGTCTGCAGTTTTACACTACCTGGTGCATTAAAACTCCATTAATGAATGTCAATCTTAAAAAACATAGGAAAATACAATAATACATTCATTAATGGAGATCTAAGTCAAAAATAATAGAACCATACATTAAACTAACACCCAAACACATGCAAATTTACCATAACACAATGCAAAGCTTTCTCATTAATCTTCAAGATTGCATTACGACTAATCTCATTGCCTTGCCCAACCTATCTAGCAGTCCAAATACATACTCAAAACTTTGATCCCCAAATACAAACCCTTCATCTGTTGTTCTTTAAAAAAAATAAGCGGACCAAAGAATTAAGAATGGTAGCAATATTACTCCCACAAATATCAAATTGGAGATAAAAATCCAGTTTTAACTTTCTCATCCAGACAACCTACCAAAAACAAATTAAAATCCCATAAGAACAACCCCCATGAAACCAAAACCAAAACAAAATTCCATTGAAACCTTAGAAACCCTATTTGTGAGCAGTTATGAGAGTTTCAATAAAGTGAAGCCCATCAAACTTCAATGCAAACCTATCTTCATTACATAATTTACACTGCAATTTCTCACATGGGTGTCTCTCTAAATTGCCCGTTTTCCTATAATACACAGATCTAATTCAAAATCATCTACCCACAAAACTAATTTCAAAACCATACAAATAAAAAGGTCTCCATTAAAAACTCAGAGCTGCAAACTCACCCTTGCTAAGGAGTGTTGATCTGAATGCTGCTCATTTGGGCAAAAAATTCCAAGACAATAGACACAATTTTTGCAACAATGACCATTAAAACATCTACTCGATTAAAAATGCAATCATGATACAAGAAAACAAGTTGTGAATTAATTTTGGGTATTAGGTTTCAGTTCTGGGACATTTCAAACCAAATATAAATTGAAATTAAAGAGGTTAACGTGACTAGATTTCATTCTCCTAGTCGGTGTGCATTGAAACCATGACAAGTGACTTACCTCAAGATTCTACACAAGCTTTGTCTTGCTCTTAACAATGTCGATAAGAAAAAATGGATAGAGTTTGCAAGAATTTTTTTACAAAACCCTTCCAAAGAATAAATTTCTTTAAAATGAGATGAACTAAAACTAGTCTATAAATTTCTTTAAAACGAGATGAACCAAAACCAATCTATAAATTTCTTTAAAACGAGACGAACCAAAACCGGTCTCCCTACACCTGCTACTCTATTTCTTTAAAATGAATAGATTTGATTTTATGACAAGTGAAAAGAAAATCTACAAATATCAAGGTTTTGCTAGTTGCTCGATTCTTAAGCTCGAGACAATATTTTTGTAGCCTTCTAAATAGAAAATAGTGGTTTTGAGTTAATATATGTTTTCACCGTATTTGAGGAGATCGGATTTCATCGACGGAAAACACAAATCAACAAACTATTCATAGTTTAATGATGTGAGACTTGTTTCAGGTGGCGTGAGATAGGTTTTGCTGAAATTTCATACTATATATAGCCTATCGGTTGATTATACAAAATTTATTGTATTTTTGAGTGTATATGTAGAACCTAGTTTTCCTATGAATTTTGAAAGACACTGTCTTATGTATGATATCCTCATTAAGGTGATATTAGGACAAGTGTGTGTCAAATAAGAAACATGAGAGACAAGCCCAACAACGAAGGTGATATTAGGACAATTGTGTGTCAAATAAAAAAGGCTACCAACTATCTGTCTGTACAAAGTAGCATCAACAATATTTTGTTCAAGTGGTAGTCAAAGTGACAATAAAATGAGATGGCGTAGGAAATGTGAAAAATGAGAGACAATCCCAACAACGAAGGTGATATTAGGACAAGTGTGTCAAATAAAAAAGGCTACCAACTATCTATCTATATAAAGTAGCATTAACACTAGGTTTTGTGCAAGTGGTAGTCAAAGTGACAATAGACTGAAATGGTGTAGGCAATGTGAAAAATGAGAGACAAGCCCAACAAAAAAGGCGTAATATTCCCATTTTGGAGGTAGAATAATTAAATTAAATTAATTGATTAAGTTGTCCAAAATAATGATATTTCATAAGGATGACTAATTGATTATTTTAATTAAATTAAAAGTGGTATTAAATTAATTATTTGTAAGGTTATTAAGTAAATAAATATTATAAAGTAACCTTATATTTAATTAATTTAATTAAGTGACTTAAATAAAATATTATATCATAAAGTCACTAAAATAAAATTAAGTGGGAAAATATATCTTTTATCCCACATCGGCAAGAAAAGTGTGTAAGCTTCCCCTAGAAAAGTATAAAAGGATCTTAAGGGCTCATTTTTGGATCCAGTGTTGACATTTGCTTTGATATGTTCATTTGTGGAGCCAAGGGTTTCTGCAGATTTCTTATTGTGATCTTTGGGAACAATACCTCCCATAGATTTGCATAACTGAGTTGGTGAAATGTTCCTTCAAAGGGTTGCAGCTAAGAGGAAGATACTTCAGTCTTCCAATTGTGCTTCATTGGAAAAAAATTAGTGGCCTTTGGCCAAAATTTTGGAGTCTATCATACGTGATTTTGGAGAATATCTTGCATATCAAATTTAGCTTGATTATTGCATCGACATATATATTTCCAAGGCATTTGATGGTAGTAGCAGTTTGATATAATCTTTAGACTTCATATTCATGCACATTGTGGCCTTAACTTCCATCAATTTCACTAGCAAGTTGGGGCGCTTCAATCGTAAGGCATATGCAAACATTTTGGAGGCTACATCGAATGTTTAAAGACTGCCAATTATTTTATATCAGCATTTACTTCAGAATAGGGGCAACCAAGAGAATGATTCGATTTGGCTAAGGAGAAGACCTTTTGCATGGTCTTTGGGTAGCTACTTCATCTACATTCCTAGGCGCTTCCTTGGACCAGGTTGTTGCATTTACACTTGTATTTGTTAGGCATTGAAGCTAGTTGTTTGCTGCCATTGTACTCAAACTTTGGTATATCATTGCATATCATATCCAACTATAAGCCAAGAGTCTTGGCCTTCATAATTACATTGTAATCAGTTTATAGAAGCTTTATAATCAGTCCTTTCATGTTAATTCCAGTTTTGAATAAAGGAATTGAAGTTACCAAGCTACATGCCAATTGTTTGACTAAATGACAAGTGGTTGTAGATGTTCTTAGTGCATATTCAGTTTGTATGTTAAGTGTTTGCATTAATGTTTAGATGTTGTAGATGCATATTGGCTACTATAGGATGCATGGAAAGTGTTTGAAATTATGTCAACTAGCTATACAAGTTAGTTGCAGTCACTTATATGTATGAGAATGATCAAGAACAATTAGCATATCACTTCTATTGCATTGTTAATCAATCTTGCATCTTTAGAAGCATTCAAACACCAATTTACACCATTCTTTTCATATCCAAGCAAGCATAATCAGATTGAGACACAACAAGTAAAGAGGTTGGATGCAAAGTGTTTGACAATATTCCTTGAGCCTCTAATCATCATTTTGAGGTCAAAACTGGCAAGGTTCATTACAGTGGTATTAGAGTGGTTTCCTGCCAACCTCTTGGGTAGGTTTCAACTGTAGTTTAGAAGTTCATTTGCAAAGCATGGCTTCATTGAGTAGAATGGAAAATGAATTTGGTGGGATGATAGATATGATGCCACAGTTGCTAGCAAGAATGGATCAGCAAACAACACCACAAAACAAAAAAGTGGTTAGTATGTTTAAGGAATATAGCACTATTCCTCAACATATTAAAGAGATTTGGTCTTTCAAGAGTTGCATGGATTTGCACCCAAGTCTTTGCCACAAAACTGAGCTTGCAAAGAAGAAATATCACAGTATAGCCTAGGAATTGTTTGCACATGAAATGGATAGAGGATCTTCACATATGGCTGATGCAACTCATCATGAGAATGATTTGGTATGCATAAATTTATATGATGAATTTGATAGACACGTTGATTTGATTTAAGAAGATACTAGGACAACTTTGGGTAATGATTTATCTACATCATCCTTGCAAGAGGTTTCTCAAGAAGCTTCTACTATAGAGGCAAATTCTGATTTGCATGGAAGAAATGATGAAACTTTGCATGAGCATGAGACGACAATTTTTTCATGTGTGCAAAATGATCCTATTGAGTTGTCTCATGAAGGGACTCAAGAATTGGGTTCTAAGGGTGAATTGTGTGATATGGATTCATTTCATGACGAGTCTGATTTTTCAAATCAGACCTTAGAAAACAAAATAGAAAATACATTTGATGACAATGAATCTCAGGATAATGTTTTGGATGGATATGTAGTTACATTGGAAGCAGAAGTGAGAGGAAATTTCCAAAACAATAGCTTCTACCTTGCCTGTTGATCCTTTACTTAGTGGAGCAGCCACTAGTGTTTTGACTACACATGATGAAGGAGAAATTTTACAATGGCATGACATCATTACTGATTTGTTTGAGGACAACAACTTTATGTCCCACCATTCTCATGAAATAGGAACTTGTGATCATGAGGAAGCCAATGATATGTTATCACCAATTGATGGAAGCCCTACACCAATTGGTAGACATGAGGATATCAAGCATAAGAGGACTAATTTTGTCAATTTTGGCATCAAAGAGGTAATGAGGTTCGAAAAGATGAATGAAGAATGGTTGCAAAAAGCCAAAGAGGCTAGATTAGTGGCTGCTAATGCAAGACAACATCTTCAAGAAGTGAAAGAAAAGGTCAATCTCATCAACATAGCAAGATAAAAAGGGATAGATAACATTAGAAGACTTCTTATTCAAAGTAACGATGAATCTAAAAATGCACCTTGTTCTAATGATGATGATGAGGTTGATAAGTTAAGTCAATTGAAGGACTTGGTAAAGATTCCCAACATGGGGAAATAAGAACAATTTGAGGTTTCTTCATGTGAGATGAAAGTTGTTCATAGCTTGGAGACTAAGTTGATGGTGAAGGAGGATGAGATTATTATGGCATTATCTCATCATGATAGGATGCACAAACGGATTGAGGATCATCTTTGGGTGATTCAGTTAGAGAGAAGACAAAAGGGGATTGGAGTGGAGTCTTCTCATGATGATTTGCAGGTTGTCGAAGAAGGTATGGGGACAATGAAGTCAAATTACTTGAACCTTCTTTCAGATAGAGACACCCTTCTTAGCCTTTTTGGGATCTATTTAGATGCCTTGATGAGGAAAGAAGAGGAAGTTGATAGTCTCTCTCAGGAGCTTGTGGATACTAGGGATTCTTTGGTGAGCACTCAGTTGGAACTACGGGATTCCGAGAGACATGTGGGTAAGCTTTTCTTAGAGTTGAGCTTGAATAGATGTACATCATGTACAACTGAGATTCATTCGTCTATGGAAGTCAGGGCACAAGATGAGGTGAGTAGCATGAGTGTTCACACTCAAGATACGGGTGTAGAGTCTTTTATGTTGGATTGGCAAGAGGAAACAGTTGGTGATGATGACATAAACACATCAACAGATACCGATGTCATGGGTGTATGGAGTTCACATGACTATTTGGGTTTTTCTTTGGCGTAGTCAGGAGAGTCTCATCTCAATTGCATCATGAGGTGTGCTCATCAATTCACTTTCAGCCCACATGCATAGGATTTGATGATGACTTTGATGACATAGAGAGGTGGGTGGAATAAGGAGTATTCTAGTCAGCTCTGGTATGACTTGTTTCCGACCTTTGATGGTGATTCTAAGTTTGGCAATACTTCTACTTTGTTCTCTCATGATGATTATCACTTGATTCAAGACTAGTAGACTTACTGCATTTTGGAGATGGGGGGTATCAGAGTGACACAATAGAAAGTGAAAGGTATTGGTTTTCTAGCAGTGGGGTTGCATCAGGTTCACCATCATAGTTTTGGGATTGAGTTGACTCAACAAGTTGTGCTAGTACTGGTGTTACAAGTATTGTTTAGTGATAGCAAGGACATTACACGGATCTTCCCTTGGGATCTAGGTGGGGAAGAATTTTCTTTGCAGCCAAGATTGCTTTGGGACAAGCAATTTCAAGAGGGGTGGACTGTAATGTCCCCGATTTGGAGGCAAAATAATTAAATTAAATTAATCGATTAAGTTGTCCAAAATAATGATATTTCATAAGGATGACTAATTGATTATTTTAATTAAATTAAAAGTGGTATTAAATTAATTATTTGTAAGGTTATTAAATAAATAAATATTATAAAGTAACCTTATATTTAATTAATTTAATTAAGTGACTTAAATAAAATATTATATCATAAAGTCACTAAAATAAAATTAAATGGGAAAATATATCTTTTATCCCACATTGGCAAGAAAAGTGTGTAAGCTTCCCCTAGAAAAGTATAAAAGGATCTTAAGGGCTCATTTTTGGATCCAGTGTTGACATTTGCTTTGATATGTTCATTTATGGAGCCAAGGGTTTCTACAGATTTCTCATTGTGAACTTTGGGAACAATACCTCCCATAGATTTGCATAAATAAGGTGGTGAAATATTCCTTCAAAGGGTTGCAGCTGAGAGGAAGATACTTTAGTCTTCCAATTATGCTTCATTGGAAAAAATTTAGTGGCCTTTGGCCAAAATTTTGGAGTCTATCATAGGCGATTTTGGAGAACATCTTGCATATCAAATTTAGCTTGATTATTGCATCGACATAGATATTTCTAGGGCATTTGATGGTAGCAACAGTCTAATATAATCTTCAGATTTCATATTCATGCACCCTGTGGCCTTAAATTCCATCAATTTCACTAGCAAGTTGGGGCACTTCAATCCTAAGGCATAGGAAAACATTTTGGAGGCTACATCAAATGTTTAGAGATTGCCAATTATTTTATATCTGCATTTACTTCAGAACAGGGGCGACCAAGAGAATGATTCGATTTGCCTAAGGAGAATACCTTTTGCATGGTCTTTGGGCAACTACTTCATCTACATTCCTAGGCACTTCTTAGACTAGGTTCTTCTTGCATTTACACTTGTATTTGTTAGGCATTGAAGCTAGTTGTTTGCTTCCATTATACTCAAACTTTGGTATATCATTGCATATCATATCCAACTATAAGCCAAGAGTCTTGGCCTTCATAATTGCATTGTAATCAGTTTATAGAAGCATTATAATGAGTCCTTTCATGTTAATTCCAGTTTTGAATAATGGAATTGAAGTTACCAAGCTGCATGCCAATTGTTTGACTAAATGACAAGTGGTTGTAGATGTTCTTAGTGCATATTTTGTTTGTATGGTAAGTGTTTACATTAATGCTTAGATGTTGTAGATGCATATTGGCTACTATAGGATGCATGGAAAGTGTTTGACATTATGTCAACTGGCTGTACAAGTTAGTTGTAGTCACTTATATGTATGAGAATGATCAAGAGCAGTTAGCATATCACTTTTATTGCATTGTTAATCAATAATGCATCCTTAGAAGCATTCAAACATCAATTTGCACCATTATTTTCATATCCAAGCAAGCATAATTAGATTGAGACACAACAAGTAAAGAGGTTGGATGCAAAGTGTTTGACAATATTCATTGAGCCTCTAATCAACATTTTGAGGTCAAAACTAGCAAGGTTCATTATAAATGGTGATATTAGGACAAGTTTGTGTCAAATAAAAAAGGCTACCAACTATCTGTTTGTACAAAGTAGCATCGACACTAGGTTTTGTGCAAGTGGTAGTCAAAGTGACAATATGTTGAAATGGTGTAGGCAATGTGAAAAATGAGATACAAGCCCAACAACGAAGGTGATATTAGGACAAGTGTGTGTCAAATAAAAAAGGCTACCAACTATCTATGTGTACAAAGTAGCATCAACACTAGGCTTTGCGCAAGTGGTAGTCAAAGTGAAAATAGACTGAAATGGTGTAGGCAATGACTTACAATCACTCATATGAAACTAATGAAACACATCAATGGAATAATTTTATTGATATATGGAGATCCCCTCAATAGAATGAAGAACCTAAAACCAAGGAAGAAATGTAGAAGCCCAAGATCTATCATGTCAAAATGTGCCATCGTATTATATTTAATATCTTGAAGCATGGATGAGGAACTACTAGTAAGAATCAAGTAATCAAAATACAAGACTAGTATCAAACGATCATCTACATGTCTTTGGATGTATATTGTGTGATCCAAGTGGGATGAAAGAAACCAAATGCAAGCAAGAAACCATCAATTTTCTCATACCAAGCCTTAGAAGTTTGCTTGAGACCATATAAAGAACAATGTAACTTGCAAACAAGTGAGGGGTCCTAGACAAATCATGGAGGTTGCTCCATATAGATCTCATGAAGATCACCATGTAAAAATTCACTCTTCACATCCATCTAATAAACTAGCCATCTCTGAGATGCAACAATAGAGAGAAAAAAGAAATTGGAGTCCATCTTGGCTATAGGGGCAAATGTCTCTGAGTAGTCAACACTCTCAACTTGTCAAAAACCCTTAACTATAAGACATGACATGTATCTCTCAATGGAACCATCAACTGCATACTTGGTGTGGTACACCCACTTGCACCAAACCATATTTCTTCCCTTAGGAAGAATCCCATGTAATACTCTTCACCAATGAAGAATACTCCTCCGTCATAGCACTATCCCACTTTGGAATACCAAAAGCTTTTGAAAAACTCTACAAATCTAGAGATATAACATGACCCAAGAGACCGGTTTCAAAATTCTATGAGCAAGTGCATCAAGAGGACATAAAATCACTAAGGAACCATCGTCCTCAATAGCATCATGAGCCCACTTGAGAAGAACATGAGTGGGAGGAGGTGAAATTGGTGGTGGAGGTTGTGGATAAGAACCATCATCAGAAGCATCTTCAAGTGCAAAGGTATCAGGTCATGAGATGAAGAAGGTAAAGTAGGTAGTGAGAAAGGAGTAGATGGAGGATTTATTTGGGTGAAAGACTCATCAAGTTGGACATCTCTACGAAAATGGACATCTCTAGTGTAGGATCAAATAACCTATAAGCTTTCACATCCTCACAATAACCAACAAAAATGTATTGTTGAATCTTCTTCTCCTTTTCCTTACATTGACCAACCAATATGAATTCCCAAGCATCACTACCAAATATCCTAAAGAAGGAAACATCAAGCCTAATTTTAGACCAAGCCTCCTTTGGAGTAAGATTTTGAATTGCCTTGTGGGTAGTACAACTTTGAATATAGTTGGCACAATTGATTGCTTCAGCCAAAATAAAGGAGCCATAAACCTAAACTGAATCATACGATTTTCCATTTCTCTTAATGATCCATTTTATTCTTTCAAAAACACCATTTTGTTGAGGAGTGTAAGGAGCTCCATACTGATTTTGAATACCATGCTCAATGAAATAGTCCAAATTATACTGGTTCACATATTCCCCCCAATATTTATGTGTATCTAGTGAACAGAAAAACCTGAATGTTTCTCCATGAACACCTTGAAGGTCCTAATTTTACTTAAGAAAGTACATCCATGTACGATGAGAAAAATCATCAATAATGGTAAATACTTGGCTCTTGAAAATGAAGGAATTGGAATTGACATGAGGTCACTATGAACCAACTCAAGTAAGGTAGTAATACAATGGGATTTACCCTTTACAAAGGGTTCTTAATGATGTTTCCCAAGTACAAAACGTTGACAAAAGTACGACAAATGTCCTTTGTGCAAGACACCTTAAGGATTCCATGTACCATATTCTTAGTACTCAACTACTAAAGATACCTATAATTAAGGTGTCCAAACCTTCATGCCATAGTCTACTTAAAGAGTCAACATGGTAAATATGTGATATACCATAAGATGAATCAAACCATGAAACTTGTACAATCGAGACCCATGATCTACTTGGTCTAAAGCAAAAATATTCTCTAGATGATGTAGTTCTTGAATAACTACATCATGTGGTGAGAACTCAACTATCTTACCATCATAGTATGAAAAATCTGGTATCACAAAGATTTCTACAATTTTTGAAAAAAATGACAATCCAAATCTTATTTTTTATATGCAAAAATGAATTCCTTGTGAAATTCTAATATGAATACAAAATTGCAAAATTTGGACAAATGAGGTGAAAGTTACACCCTATCAAAATTAACTTACAATTTGTGATTTTAGAGGCCAAAAAATATTTTAAACTAGTACAATTTTCAAATCATCTTGATACCAAAGTTTAGATAGTGGAACCAACTTCTTGTTGACTATTGACATGTGAAAATCCGACTCCCCATTTGCAAGTTACACAAAATTTTAAAATCCCCCTTTACAAGATTTGATAAAAAAGCTTGACAATCAACTAACCATGACAAAAATGCTAACATAAATAGTAGCCACTAGTTGTTAATAAAAAATATTAGGGCTATAATATCTATCAGACTATTTAATAGGCAATTGAGCCTTATAACAAATGTTACATTAACATTAAAGAGTCAGTAAATGACAGTTGGAGAAGCCCAAATCAAAGGGAACATTTGAGAGAATATATACCTTGGATATGCAATGAAATGAAAAAAAATAATAACATCCACGAAAACAATACAAAATTAAGAAGAAAAAAAAGGCACCAAATTCATAAACCAACCAACCACCAAGGGACTGTATTTAGTAAAGTTGGCCACCGTGTGAAGATTTGGTGAGCTAAGCCAAGATGGTAGGTAGGGAGGCCATTGGAATCCACCTTGACTTGGTATGAGAGCTGAATGCTTCTGTAGGCGGTGTGGAAGTTGGGAGTCCACATGGATGGATCAATGAATAGTCTGTAAAGAACAAGTGTGGCACCATAGACATCAACACATAAGCTATGCCATGATCATTAACAATCATGGAGCTTTGGCGCAGGTGAAGGAGCTGAAGAACAAACAGGCACAGACTGTGGACAAAGAAATCTTCATAACTTAGCGCCTTACATCATAAAATGAATTTGCCATCTCTCACCTTTATAAATTTTGAGGAAGTACCAACTCCACTCCAATTGCCTAATGGAGGCCGTGGTGTATGGTGTTAGAGTTGGCCAAAGAAGAAACCTACAGATCCACACATCATGAGCCAGGAATGGGCACCAAAATGAGAATGCTAGTGAGGGTGTTGTGGACTCTGATCTTCAATATGCTTTTTTATATGAGGAGGTTGTGACTGTTAGGAAATTAAGATTTACTTATTAGATTAGTTAGTTGGGTGGGAAGTTATTTCGATATCTATAGAGTTCAGGTTTGATTCTCAACGGATTGTAGCATTTTTTTACTTGATTTGGCAAAGTCTGCAGTGAGATAAGTGTGCAATTCATTCACGTTCAAGTGAAGAATGGGAAACTATTAGGTAGTAAAATTTGCGGGTAAGTGGAAACACAACGACAAAGGTGAAGAGGAATGCAAACTTCTGCTAACAAAGAGAAAGGTGAATCATAAGCTTACCAAGAAATTTATGCTACCTGCGATGCTAAAGTAGACAGGATTTTGATTGCCTGCGTAGGAGAATGAGCAGTTAACTATCTACCTTTCTTTATGTGCGCGCAGCATGTGTAAGTTCATAGTCTCATTTTCATGCTGAAGTTTGTTTTTGTGCATTAGCAAGTATAGTAAACAAAATTGAGAAGAGTAACCTGCAGCATCTAAAGGGACTGCTATAATTTTCTCATGATTGAAAGCACTCACGGCATTACAGACATATCATGTGGTTTTCATGATTCTGAGGCTGGAGTTGGCAAGGCACTCCAAACCCGGCTATGTGCAAAAGGCATTGAATTTAACTTGAGTGAAAGGAGGCATGCCATTGGAAAAAGGTGGAATTATCTATCTTGGTGAAGGATCTTTTACTTTACATGTTTTATATTTTATATCGCAGATTTGGAAGGAAGAACAATTTTTTGAGTTTGAAGATTTGAGTGCGAATTGCAAACTCAATATCTATGATTTGATCGTTTACATGTGCTGGTGAAGGATGTAATAAAGTTAAACATGTGCTGGTGAAGGATGTAATAAAGTTAAACAAAAGGCATCTAAAACTGCAAAGTATCACTTATTTTGTTGGCTTTTTCAATCTATCATTGGCATTTTTGATTTAATGAAATCAAAGGGCATTTGAGATTTCAGTTAAAAGCAGTTATTGAAGTCTCTTTTATTCATTCTTTCTAAAAATTGAAGGTGTGAGAATGCAACATTAGGGTGTTGGTGATAAAATTTAGTCTTTTTTTGGGCCAAATATTAGAATAAGTTTGATGCATCTTTGTACAAGAAGAGATAAGTTTATTATTGTTTGGTGTGGTTCGAATTGTTGGTATTTGAAATAAAGAGAACAATTGGAGGAATGATTCCATGCAAGACAAAGATAATGGTTATATCAAATACAGTAAAGTTTTTTATTGTAATGGAAGCATTATCGGTTGAATCTGACATCCCTATGTATCCACACTTTTCTACATTTACTAATGATGCATTCAAAGACATTAATGACTAAGATCTAAAGGGGTCATATTGGGGGTTGGAGGAATTGGAGGCAGGAGGACATCTATCATCCCGAGCTAGCTTCTTGCTTAGGGATGATTCCTTGCATGAGAAGCATTTGTTTCATCTTTATTCCTTTCAAGAGCAAGATGGGGCATGCAGTGATTTGTTGGTTTGTGGATAGTTGAATTCACAAACTTGGTGAGTTTTTGTTGGTCCGTGGATAGTAAAATGCACAAACCATTTATGGATAATTGAGTGTATCTTAATCCATAGTTTTGTAGATGTGTATTTATGGATAATTGAGTAAGTCTCAATCTACAAATGGAGTAGTGTTACTATGGATAATGGAGTGAGTCTCGATTTACAGTTGGTTGATGATTTCCTTGTGAATAGTGGAGTGTGTCTCGATTAATAGGTAAACGTTGGATAATCAAAATATTTACCTAGACATGAGGCATTTGGGTTGATGTTGATGCAGACTTGGATAATCAGATCATTTACCTAGAAATGAGGAGTTTTGGTTGATGCTCAAGACATTTTCCTAGATGAAGGAGTTTGGGTTGATGTTGATGCAGGGTTGGCTAATCCGACCATTTTCCTAGACCAAGAAGTTTAGGTTGATGTCGATACAATATTTTGGTTTTCTTTTTTGTAATGTAAACCTTAAGGGGGGATATTAGGAATTTAAGGTTTACACTTTTACATTTTGTTTTTGTTTTTCTATTATGTAAACCTTAAGGGGGGTTGTTAGAAAATTAGGGTTTACATTTAATAATTAGTTATTAGGTTAGTTAGTTAGGTGGGAATTTATTCTCGTATGGTAGTTTGTACGAGAAATTTGTGGCTTCATAAGCAAATGAATTCAATGTAAAATTGCTTTGAAGAAATATATTATTATGCTTTTATTATTCTATGCAAATGGTTTAATTTAGTTATGTGTGTGAGCTCTACCATTTTTAACAGTGACTGGTTAGGTTGGAGTACTTTTTTGAGGCCACATTAAGAGGCTAGATCCGGATAGGCTTGCAAAACTTGAGGCTGAACAAAACCGACAACTCAAAAGTAAAACCCTAACCAAAGATATGTATAAGATTTAAGCCCCCTCTCACAAAATATCATAAAACATATTCTTCACCTAGTCAAAGGCGATTAGGGCCAAAAATAGGCCTTTTAAAAACCTTGCAAAAGACAAAAGTGTAAATAGGTAGATTTAACTAGAAACTCTGCACAAGGAGGAGCATAAAATCCTCTAAACAAAACAATTTGGCAAAAGATTCCTACAAGTAATTTCATCCTAGCCTGCAAAGCTTGGGTTTTGCAATAAAGTTTGACAAAAAATGAAGAAATTTGTAGGGGTGAAATTGTCCTATACAAAAAACCAAAATTGCAATTAAAAAAAAAAGAATCTGTACAATACAATCTAGTGTGTTGTGCACCAAAAAATTGTAAAATTAAAATGTTATCATTTTTGTTGAAATGAAATCTAGTATTTTGTTTCCTTTTGGATACAATACCAATATCCATTTGGTTCCACGATGCTTCTTTGATAGGGCTTAGTGTTGGATTCACCAAAATCAAGAAAGAATTTACAATTCAACACTATGATATCATGTTGGAGTAGCAAAAAATGAATGCAAAATTCAGAACTTCCACAAATGAATCAAGCACAATAGATTATCCAATAAACTATCATAAAACATGTTAATTTATAATTAACTTTTTTTTGTATATATAGGACAAAACGAAAGTAGGAAGGTGACACTGAAACGTTGACTAACCCTCTAAGAGATGTGACACATGTAGAACACTTGGGACAAGTGCGAGGGCATGTGGCAAGTGTCTATGAGGAGAGACAACTAAACCACTAAGTGGACTTAAGCCAGTGTGAATAACACTACTAAGTGTATGAAGGAGATAAAAGATAACTAGATGGATAAAAACTCTTCACACTAAAATTTGTTGTAAGTGATCTTGTCAAGGTGACATAGGTATATATCAAAATCATTGCTTTTGATGCATCCTCTCATTCATGGTTTAAAAAAATTGAGTTGAATCTTTAAATTTGAGATGTACTTGAGTCATATTTTCTTGTTATTTTACAAGTCTTATATGAGCAATAGGAGTTGATGACTAAGGTAGTATCTCTCAAACCTCACATGAATAATAAGTAAACTTGTTCATGCTTTTAATCCAAATTCTATTTTTCAATTTAGTTTATGCTACATTTGATTGTTCATTTTATTGTGTAGGTCTAGATGAGTGACATTGAGTAAGGTAAGTATAGGTAAGTCTTGTGGTCCCACTCCTATTTTAGGAAGTTATACCTATTCAGATTTGTAGACCAGGGAAATATGTGTCTACAAATGGACAAACATACATGTCAAGTCCAATGATGACTTGATGGCCCAACACACAACACTACGTGGTGTGAAACACACAAAAAAGATTCTCAACAAATCCTCCTTTAATGGTAATGTCTATATGAACCCTAGGATTCTCCCCTTGTTTTTTTGTGTTTGTTAGTAATTTTCTAAGCTTTTATACTTTGTTTGTCAAATATTTATATGTTGTCCTTTAATTGATGTATTTTCTCATATTTCTATCAGCTTGCACCAATAGTTACATGAATGTCCTAGCAAACATGCATATGTCATTGTGATTGAATTACTATTAAAAGGGGCAAATATAATTATTACTTTTATTGACATGATTTCTTTTTCATGCATATATTCTTGCACCCATTTTCTATCTTGATCTCTTGTTCTAATTATAGGTGTGTGGGCTTAACATAGTTAACCTTTAGTTGTATACTCTAACTACATATCTTTTGATATTAACATATTTTTAGAAGCTTATTCATGGGTCATTTGGTCTTCTATTCTTGAGAAACTCTTGCTCTTGCCACTATCCATTCATGAACATGAGTAGGTCTAAGATTTTTTTTTGAAGAACAACACCAATATTCCAAGCATTTCACATGTTTCATACAATATCTACTACAATTTAGCGAGTACATACAACCTCTAGGATTTGCAACACTTGTTTCAATTAGCTTCATTGTTCTCAATAGTTTTCAAGCTTCATTTTTAGTATCTCTACTAGCAACATTCCCTTATTTTTTAAAGGAAATTGATAGTAAAAAATTCTTACACTAATAAGGAGAGAAATGCATGTAAAATATGATCTAATTGTAGACACCTAAATTTCACCATCTTATATCATCAATTATGCACATTAGTTCATTCAAGCTAATTCCCTCTAACATCATGCCACATTGATTAATTAATATCATCACATTCCATTAGCTATACTTGATTAGTTAATTAAAATTAATTCCCATCTTTATCCACTAAATATCACATCATAATTAATTAACTAGTCAATTACCTAATTGATTAATTATCCTCTCATGCATACCATAAATCAACTTCATGCACACATAATTGACTAATTATGAAAATAAGTAATTAATTATCCTCATATGTCATTCTCAAAATTTTGTGTCTTCTAATCATGTAAATTTCTAACTTCCATAACTTATGAATGTACATTCCTAAATGGAATAAATTATATAAATTAAAGCTCATACAAATTTGTAACTCAAAATTGCT
The DNA here is from genome assembly GCA_007115665.2 of Sequoiadendron giganteum. Classification (NCBI taxonomy): domain Eukaryota; kingdom Viridiplantae; phylum Streptophyta; class Pinopsida; order Cupressales; family Cupressaceae; genus Sequoiadendron; species Sequoiadendron giganteum. The sequence continues at coordinate 58,458,157 of CM021100.1, read as the reverse complement.
AAATCAATTGAATGATCTCAACCTTTCATCTTCTCATCTAAAAATATATAAATCTACCTCTTCTTCCTTAATCCATCATATGGAGAAATTTACAAAAACATGCTACAAAAATATTGCATGAATGTTGGGTATCCACACTCTATCACAACACGAGAAAATCTACTTCAAATGCTTTGTTTGAAGTTTGATTCATTTTAGAATAAGTAGATTTTAATCATTTTTTTTAATTCTAGTTTAGAATTATTCAAATTCTATGCATTACACTAACAATTTCAAAAGAAAATATACACACAAAAACAATAACACAATAACGTGTTTATCTTAAAAAAACCCTTTTAAAAAAAAAACTTAGCTTCCAAATCTCAAACCAATATATTCACAATACCAATATGATTACAATACATCAATGGGATCAATCTTTAATAGAACAACTAATAAAATTAGAGTTCAATTTGGGTAGCATAACCCCCTATCAAAGTTACATCGTTACTACAACTTAATCCTAGGCATCAATATATAGATGATACAAAATAGGAAACCAAAAATAGTAAACCATGACCCTTGGGACAATGTCACCCCCTAAATAGTACCCAAATATCAATGAGGACATCTAATGCACAACTCCCACTATGAGTCAACATGCTAATATTAGAATATCCTCTTACATTATCATAATCTATCATAATTAAATCACCAACCTAGGCACTCCATTTTAGCCCCATTATCCCCATTAAATGATGTCTTATGGCACATCATAATCTTGATCGAGATTCCAATATAATTCCCCTACAATCATGTTCTTATGCATCAATCTATTAAAATTAACTCCCATCTTATAATGTCATAAACTACTCTTAGACATCATGATGACACTAGATGTTCTTACAACCTCTTACACACATTACAAAATATCAATACATGTTTCAGAATTCCACCTCAAAACAGGACACAATCTTTCCCATATGAGGATAAGATAATAAATAAATACAACTAATTAAAAAATACGAAACATTAGAATACAAGTTTGAGACACCTTTCACAATAGTTTTCTTTAGTCTATTTGTTTGGTTTTCTTTTCTTCTAGTAGAGGGAGAGCACACAAATGAGAGGAAAAAGGATATTGAATTGTTTGGATCACTAAGGACAACATTGTCAAAACCACCATTTCCCACACTTTAGATCATCTTCATCCTAAGTGTGGGAGTTCTAGTTGCAATGTTTAGTGGAATAGATTCTAGTTGTTCATATTGGTTTAGTTACAAATTGTAATGTCATGTTGCAAAGTTTGGATTTAGGTTTTAAATAGTTTCAATTTAGTAGAGTAGATAATTTATTCTGATCACAAACATTTATAATAGAAACATTGTTTATCTCAAGAACTAGCAAAACATCCAAATCAAATCAACAAATAATAATTAAATAAAATAAATCATTCAATAGTGCAACCAATTTTTTGTAAATGGAAGTTAATTCCTTTCCATTAAAAAGTTTGAAGAAAACTTAGCAAACTCTCAATATTACTTGTAATTTTAAAAAATGTTAACTTTTTTTATTGGAAGGAAAGAAGAAAAGATCATTTGTTCAAATATTAAGGTTGAAAATGTTTGTTGTTCACATTTTTTATTACATTTAATAAGAAGGAAAATAAAATATTTTCTTTTCTTTTCAACTTCCAAAGAATAGTTTTCATTTTTCAACAATGTGATTTGATAGATGCATGTGATAATATAACACAAAAACATAAAAAAGGAAATTAGTTTATCTTCATTATTATTTTAGCATTATTATGTCAATTACTAGGACAATTCAAAGCATTTATTTTTAAACATTCAAATTCATTTCAGAACACATTTCAGAAACATAAAATAAAATTAGAAAATCAAAATATTTTTTTTCCTAGTTACTTTGCATTTGAGCCAAGAGCTCCAAAATTGGTCTAAACAATCAAATGTCCAAACAGATGAAAACTTCATAATGTTCACATTACATAAATAAACTAAAAAAGGACAACCAATACAAGAATCTTCAAATTAGAGGAATTAAAGTAGCTTTAATCACACGGTTTCCCCTTGGTCATGCTTGGTGTATCAAGCATATCTATCCAAGTGTGAGAGAGGATTAGGTGAAGGCTACTTTGACAAACCTAAGAGAGAGTTCACTAAATCATGCACCTACCAAAGTAGAAGAACAAACTCAATCCTTGGAATAAATTCAACAAGAAAATGAGCTATTATTAATGATCAAACACACACATCTAAAATAAAATATTTGAATGATATCAAGATGCTCTATTTGAAATTGTTCAACTAAATCTCAATAGTTTATGTGAAGAAGTCAAAATATTATGTTAAATCATCATACTTCAACCCAACATTACTACCTTCCATCAAACACTTCTTCCTCATGAAGAGGGTAGTCCTTTAAATTCCCCCATAACTCCACCTACCCTTTTGATTTGACCAAGAGTAAACTACCATTTGTCTAATCAATGTGAGTAATGCAATTACCCTCCATTCATGAGTCGCACACAATAGTGGCGAGTCACATTTGGTTAATACAATTCTTAGTCTGGCTTGCACCTAGCATTTTACCTATTACTTATTCACGTGTTTATGGGAACACAATCCCAATCCACTTAGCACATCTATCTGATCTTGATCATGAATCCAATCCTTATCCATAATCTAATACTATCAGGCATAGATTCAACTTGATTGTTTGACCTAGGTTGTGCCCATAGGTGCAAGGTCGTCCTCATAGCTACAATATTGATCCTTTTAAATGTAAAATCAAAATAAAACATTTATTCGATTAGCCATATCTTAAACTTTGGTCGTAGGCTAACTTTGCACAAATCTTTACAATTTGGTGTTATGCTCATGTATAAAAGACATCAACTTGCACTCATTTACATAGATAGATAATTGTTGATTATCACAAGAATGATCATTTACATCTACACTCAAAATCAAGCAAGGAATCTACCACATCTAATTACACTCATCCTAGCACATGTGAATCACCAAGAAATCATTCTAGACTTCATGTGCATGTTTGAATATTGTTCTCTACGAAGGTATTTTTAAATACTACTAGCTTGAAAAAGAACCTTGAGAATGTGACAAAATATCATCATTTTAGCAATCTACTTTTTAGATAATTCATAGTATAGGGAAAGCCAAAATTGTTAACTAAATGGGGAAGATAAAGATCCCAAGAGGCTTGATCCCTATATCTCTACCATTAAGAGGTCAAAGGAGAAGGGATAAACCTCTTAAGAGATCAAGAGCTTAACAACCTTAATAGTTCTAATAGCACAAACCCTTCAAAATCCAAAGAAAATCATAGGTTGAGTTCACAACCATGAACTAGATCTAGAACCACGAAGGTGAACCAACACATGTAACATAGAAGACTATTTTTATTATCATCCACACATGACTATCAAGAAAATTTCTAAATCTTGTGACACATCAACTTCATTATCTTCATCAATTAGCACTTAAACTTTGATTATAAAGCTAAATATTCTCTCCTCATTAATTGTTATTTATGAGGCGATCATGATTATTGTGTTTGATATTATCTAGTCTAATAATTTCTATTACACTCCATATACACCCCACATTATATCCTTAAATTTATTTGTGTTTGATTATATTTATTTACTTAATTAGCCTAATGACCTTATTTTTCTTTTCAAGTTTATATAATTTTATTTTACCTTGTAAATTTTAGCTTTGTAAAGTGTGGATTTGTTTTAGAGAGGTTGGAGTGCATATGCACACCATTTTGTGCAATAGTTATTTGGGATTCTTTAGGAAATTCTCCCCAAAAGTGATATATATATATATATAGTGTTGCTTTAGTGATTATGTTGGCAACCCCACAACTTTTCCCTTATCATGCATCCAATGTTTGTGTATAATAATTTCATGTACGCCCAACTCACTTTTATCATGAATCCCAATGCTTATCATCATTGAAATCAATTACTCTATTTAAATATTATGATAGACATGATGTAACTCAATAGACATGAGAGTGCTATAGCTTCCATATTGGCTTCTATTGTGCTCTACTATCATATATACCTTCTCCCCAACTCTTTGCTAATCTTCTTAGAGAAATATTCTCTTTATATTCTTGCACTATGCAAATAGCTTCACAAAAGTTGGTAATTATAGAGAATTACACTATGACAAGATATTATATTTTAAATAGTCTCAACTTCTCTCTACTCTTAAATAATTCTAAGATATTTCACTCCATGTGATGCATAATTTCAAATCTCAAAGATAGAGTTCACACTCACCTATCATATCACTTACCTAATTTATGATAAAGAGTACTCTATTTTGCAATAAAAAAAACTACAACCATCACTTAAAACAATAAACAATAAACTTTTCGTTTCATTTTTGAAATTAAATTACAACATAAATTCTCTTACGACGTTTTCCACAACCACTAAAAAGCTCTCCTTTTCCAGCCACCCACCTCCTCATAAACAAAACCCCTACTCTAAAATTGACAAAATCTCAATTAATTGCTTAAAACTATTACATTTACTATAAACAAGCACAACAAAAATTCTACTTTTTTCAATTTATCAGAAAGTGAAAATATTCTACATTAAATTTATCAATTATACATCAATTTATCAGAAAATATATACATAAAATATAAAAATAATTTCTTATGTGATTCAAAACTGTAGATTTTGTATTCCAAATTACCTACATAAATATTAATATGAAAGTATTTTAAAATAGACATAAATAGTAGAATATATTGGACAAAAAAATTGATCATACATTTCAAATATAAAACCACTAAGATTATGTAAATATTCACTTATTTGATACATAAATTTTGTCCATTCTTTTCAAAATCAAATATAAAATTAATTAACTATCCACAATTTTTATTCATAAATTGAGTCCAATAAAAATACATAAATATCTACATTCTTTGTTTCTTCTTCTCAATCAAATATAAAACCAATAAAATTAGGTGACTATCCACACATCTTAATCAATAAAATTCTGTAATTATTCATATCTACAATTCTAATGAATAAATTTTGTCCGTTTTTCTCAGTCAAATATAAAACCAACAAGATTACATCTGTTTCTTCTCAATCAAATATAAAATCAATAAAACTGCTTGACTATCCATACAATAAAATTCTGTAACTATCCATATCTTTAATACATAAATTGTGTCCAATTAAATTACTTAATTATCTACTTTTAAAACATAAATTTTATCTGTTCTCCTCAATCAAATATAAAACTAATAAAATAAGTAATGATTATGTAAATAATGCATAAATTTTGTCCAGTCAAATATAAAGCGAACAAGATTACGTCTGTTTCTCCTCAGTCAAACATACACATAAATTTGGTCCGTTCTTCTCATTCAAATATAAAACCAACCCGATTACGTCCGTTACATGAATTCAGTCCGTTCTCAAATTCCAATATAGTAATGGAAAATAAAGAATCACAAGTGCTCTTGAAATCGATCTCCACTTTCGGATTTTATATCTAACGGTACATCTATAGATGTACACATACATAGCGCCTTCATACACAAGTAATTCAATCTGAGCTAACAATTCAGTGCTGGTTTCAAGTTGTTTTTATTAGCTCTGGAAATTTATCTGCTGGTTGAAAATATGGGATTACTTTTCTGGGCTGTAACTGTGGTTTCAGCTGGTTTAGCAGTTATTCTGCTGGAAGTTGCAAAGGTCATATGGTGGAAACCAAGGCATTTAAAAAAGTTCTTTGAAGCTCAAGGGATTCAAGGCCCTTCTTACAAATTTATCTATGGGAATGCTCCTGATATTGTTAGAATGGCCAGACAGGAGAGCTCTGACCCAAAGTCACTGTCAGCAGCAGCACACAACATAGTTCCTCGAGTTCTTCCAGCTTTTCATCAATGGACGAAAACCTATGGTACATGGTTATTCTCTCCATCTGACAACTTTTAAATAACATAAACTCAAAAGAATTAGTTAAGCAGCCTTTCTCAATGAATTTTATATCTATGGATTTTGTGACTGGTCAGCACTCACCTTATGCAATCCTATAACATAGATATTGCACTATTCTGAGTATTAGTAAGAAGAGGAGAATCTATGTCACCCAATTGATGAAGTGCATGTATTTAGGTGTGATGCAGGGCGGGAGTATGTTTATTGGTTTGGGTATAAGCCAAGGCTTTATGTTCCTGATCCTGAGCTTGTGAGAGAGATACTATCTAACAAATTTGGGAACTACAAAAGAGTTCAAATTAATCCTAATCCAAAGAAACATCGTGGACTTGTAGCATTAGAGGGTGAAAAATGGGCGCAGCATAGAAGAATCATTAATCCTTCTTTTCATATGGAAGTCTTGAAGGTAAAATCTTGAAATTCCACAATTCTGAGAGCGTGAATAGATACTTAATCGTAAATCTTGTGCACAGTAGAGTTACTTGTCGCAGGGAATTTGGTATTTTCACAACATTACATCATGGTTTAAGTTTTATTTTCCCTTACGCCAAATAATCTGTGTAATAAGATCTTTAATTATACCCGTAATTGTTTAAGTGTTCCACATTTATGCTTTGGCTCTCAGACAGATGAGGCAGTTTTGTATTTATTAATGACCCATAATTTTTATAATATATCTTCGATGTCAGGGCATGATTCCCGAAATCTCGAAGTGTGCGACCAATATGATTGAAGAATGGAGGAAATTGGTATCTTCAGGTGCCAATGAAATTAATGTTTTGAAAGAGTTTTCTTGTCTTACATCAGATGTTATTTCACACACAGCGTTTGGAAGCAGTTATGCAGAGGGAAAATACATGTTCCATTTACTGTCTCAGCTACTGCAGCTCATATTTGAAAGCTCTCGCGGTGTTTATATTCCAGGTTCCAGGTTACTAATTTTAGCCTTACAAGTAATTTTTTGTAAGGACTTGCCTAGAAATGTTTTAATGGGATGCTAGAACATATGGGCATCTTCCTCTTCATTTTTCCGTCACACATAATTTCTCAAAAGAGTTTCACATTTGCTATCTTAAATGTATGACTCTAAGAAGTTACTCTGTTTATATAAAGGGTTTCAAGTAGTTTCAGCTTTTTAAGAATTCACTCTTATATTGTAAAACCAAATCACACAAGGAATTGTAGCAATCGGATAGAAGAACCACATATGAGATGGACGATATCTGGAACAAATTAGGGGTTTTTTTGTTAATGTAAAATTTTAACTTATACAAGGAATACGGAGAATAAAGTCTTTTTCTTTACTCCATAAATCTCATTCTTATTTGTTGCAATTGATGCTGAACCCCATAGCTCACAAAAATCATTTGCATGGTAACAATTGAGAGAAAAAGAAAGAAAGATTTGCTCAACAATCCAAGAATTGAAATAACCTAAAATCTGATAAAAATAATAGGTACCTGGTAAGATTTTGGGAAAAATAGGTTTGAGATCTATGTAGAGGGTTGAACCAGTTTTCTAATGCTGTAAGAATCGTAAAAATCTGGGACCCAAGGCAAAAGTTAAAAGTCTTTGAGTGAAAACAGCTTGATCTGACTTCAAAGGGCTAAAAAAATCACAAATAGATTCTGGAAAAATCAGTAGCACCACTAGACCGGGCTTGGAATCAGCTTTCCAATGGTATATGATGCACCAAATCAGAGTCCAAATGTCCAAGTTATACCCAATATTCGAAAAGTGCTCCAATTGAGCGTCTAGGGAAAATAGGGGCTAAAAGAAATTAGCCCCTAGTCCTATTATGGACTAGAGAGCTTGGTGCCAAGGGGCTAGGTCTAGGCTCTAGCCCCTGGACATCGATGTGACTAAAACAAGAGTTAACAGTGCAGACAGAGGTGGAGGCAATGAGGTAGTTGTGGCAGGTGATGCAGTGGTGGCCTGGCGAACCAACCAATGAATATGCCGCCAATATATACCAGCCGCAAAAAGGCACAAACACTAAAAAGTGACGTCAAATTGCCGATTATGACACCAAATTGCCAAAAAAACCAAAACAATGTTGGAATCATGAATTTGACCACCAGAAACACAAAAGTCCACCATTAAATTGTGCAGGTCACTAGAATTTTGCATAGTCACCTATGCAGAAATGGAAGCAATGGCATATGAATTGTACAATTGTGTACAGACTTGTACATATCTATATGGAATTGTACAGATCATGTATAGATGTACAAAATTATGCCCTGAAAAACGTGCCCACAAAAAGTTTTGCCTAAAATTTCAACTACTTGGATTTTTGAAAATAAAATCAATCCTTAGGTTTTTGGATGTTCTAGACGCAATGTCAAGGTTTGTTTTGCTCCAAGATGCACCAATTTTGTTCTCAAATTCAGATCTCTCAAAATTTGAAAAAGAAGATGCAGATTTGGTGCTCTGATAGAATATTGTTGTTAATGATGAAACACCATAGCTTCCAAATATCACCTAAAAGTAATTACCTGTCACAATTGAGAGAAAAAGCTAAATTTTCTCGCAACCTGAGAATTGTATCGATGCAATAACCTAAATGAATGGTTACAATGAATGATGAATCCTTACAAAAAGGTAAAAAGCAAACCCTAGATCAAACCCTAGTTGAGAATTAGATTAGATTAAGACAAGTGTCCTCATCCTATGCTATGAGACAACATGACCTAAAAATAGCTCAGTCTAATAAAAAAACATTTCCTAAGTTTAGCTTAAGTGTCTAAAGTAAAAGGGGTCTAATAATTAATTAATGACTAATTAATTATTAGATGATTTTCCTATTTACTCCAATGTCATTATTTACTCCAATGTCATTTTGATTCATTTCAATATTTATCAATTTATAAATTGTCACAAATTGTCTAGTAGGTACAATGCACTTACAAACAATTAGCATTAGCCCCTCTAGGCTAGAACTTCAACTAAACTTTCACATCAGAATCAATAGCCTATTCTACAACAATCTTCCTCAGATAGCCTGCAATAACCACCCTAGTTATTACAACAGCAAAATATTGCTTCCTTTTGCATAAGAATCTTTTCCAATCATAGCAACAGCCATAAATAAGAACCTGCAATTGTGATAGAGACACACACAAAGTTCCTATTATTGACAAAACCATCAATTGTTGTATTAGAATGAATTGTAGTAGAAATTCCTACAATAGTATGCTGCTTAAGAGCATTTCATGAATCATAAATATACCAGCCCCAATTCAGTAATCTATGCATCCAATGGATAGAATGATTTTGCTTTGAGTTACCAAAATACATAGTACAATGAGTAAGTACAATCTATTATGTAATGGTCATAAATAAGGAGTGCCTAACGGCGCACAAGAGCTTGAGTTAGCATGACTTTGCAATGGGGTTGCCTGTGTTCTAGTTCTTCACACAAGGGAACAAGCAATCCCAGCCATGTGGACTTAGCTAGTCTATCCATGAGAGCAATTATGATACCAGGGTCTAAAACATGGGAGAAGGGGGAAAAGTATTTGAGTTTCTTCGAGATAGTGTGGCTACCCTCACACTTAGGCATATAATCACAAGAGCAAGCTGACAACCAGAAAGAGGATTCCAATGCATCTTATACTACATTGTGGGTCCATCCTCATTCCTAAATCACTATCAATTGTAATAGGTAGCAAGCCTCTCATATTGATTGCCTCCATCATTAAAAGGGAATGGTAAGCATACCCACAAGATACCATTGGCTACAAATAAGATTCCCACAAAATCATCAAACCATTTGAACTAGTGGATCTAGACATCTATTACCTCTATGCAACCAGTGAAGATTCGGTCAATTCTGGTTTGGGGTAGCTCCTAGAATTTACCACCTATATTGTAGTAGTGAATCCAGCTAACCACCTATACCAGCCGCAAAAAAGGCACAAACACTAAGTGACGTAAAATTGCTGATTATGACATCAAATTGCCAAAAAAGCCAAAACAGTGCTGGAATCACGAATTTGACCACTAAAAACACAAAAGTTCATTGTTAAATTGTGCAGGTCGGCAAAATTTTGCAGTCACCTATGCAGAAATGGAAGCAATGGCATATGAATTGTACAATTGTGTACAGACTTGTACATATCTATATGGAATTGTACAAATCATGTACAAAATTATGCCTTGAAAAACGTGCCCACAAAAGAATTTGCCCAAAATTTCAACTACTTGGATTTTTGCAAAAAACCGATCCTTAGGTTTTTGTACGTTTTAGACGCAATGTCAAGGTTTGTTTTGCTCCAAGATACACCAATTTTTTCTCAAATTCAGATCTCTCAAAATTTGAACAAGAAGATGCAGATTTGGTGCTCTGATAAAATATTGTTGTTGATGGTTAACCCCTCAACTTCCAAATATCACCTACAAGTAATTACTTGTCACAATTGAGAGAAACAGATAGATTTTCTCAACAACCTGAGAATTCTATTGATGCAATAACTTGAATGAATGGTTACAATGAATGAGGAATCCTTACAAAAAGGTAAAAAGCAAACCCTAGATCAAACCCTAGCTAAGGATTAGACTAGATAAAGACAAGTGTCCTCATCCTATGCTATGAGACAACATGACCTAAAAATAGCTCAATCTAATAATAAAAAAACATTTCCTAAGTTTAGCTTAAATGTCTAAAGTAAAAGGGGTCTAATAATTAATTAACGACTAATTAATTATTAGATGATTTTCCTATTTACTCCAACGTCATTTTGATTCATTTCAATATTTATGAATTTATAAATTGTCACAAATTGCCTAGTAGCTACAATGCACTTACAAACAATTAGCATTAGCCCCTCTAGCTAGAACTTCAACTAAACAACTTTCACATCAGAATCAATACCTTGATTCTACAACAATCTTCCTCAGATAGCTTGCAATAACCACCCTAGTTATTACAACAACAAAAAATTGTTTCCTTTTGCATAAGAATATTTTCCAATCATAGCAACAGCCATAAATAAGAACCTGCAATGGTGATAGAGACACACACAAAGTTCCTATTATTGACAAAACCATCAATTGTTGTATTAGAATGAACTATAGTACAAATTCCTACAATAGTATGCTCCTTAAGAGCATTTCATGAATCATAAATATACCAGCCCCAATTCAGTTATCTATGCATCCAATGGATAGAATGATTTTGCTTCGAGTTAGCAAAATACATAGTACAGTGAGTAAGTACAATCTATTATGAATGGTCATAAATAAGGAGTGCTTGATGGCGTACAAGAGCTTGAGTTAGCATGTCTTTGCAATGGGGTTTCCTGTGTTCTAGTTCTTGACACAAGGGAGCAAGCAATCCCAGCCATGTGGACTTAGCTAGTCTATCCATGAGAGCAATTATGATACCAGGGTCTGAAACATGGGAGAGGGGGGAAAAATATTTGAGTTTCTTCGAGATAGTGTGGCTACCCTCACACTTAGGCATATAGTCACAAGAGCAAGCTGACAGATAGAAAGAGGACTGCAATGCATCTTATACTACATTGTGGGTCCATCCTCATTCCTAAATCACTATCAATTGTAATGGGTAGCAAGTCTCTCATATTGATTGCCTCCATCATTAAAAGGGAATTGTAAGCATACCCACAAGATACCATTGGCTGCAAATAAGATTCCCACAAAACCATCAAACCATTTGAACTAGTGGATCTAGACATCTATTGCCTCTATGCCACCAATGAAGAGTCGGTCAATTCTGGTTTGGGGTAGCTCCTAGAATTTACCACCTATATTGTAGTAGTGAATCCAGCTAACCTCTTCATACCATGGGTAGCCCCTGACATCCGTCACCCCTGTGCTACTGGTGATAACTAGCCAAACCCTTAATACAACAACTATCTCTTGACATTCATTACCTGCATAGTGCTGGTAACAAGAAGATATACCACTCTTGAATTGTAATAAAGATACAATGAATAGCTCCTAACATTTGTCACCTACACAGTACTTGTGACAGCCGACTAAACAAATCCTGTATTACATTCAGTTTAGATCTATGGTCATCTACTAGCTCGGTACCTTAATGAAGTTTTAGATTTTCCTCCACCTAGGGCTCATGACTACATCCTAAAACTCCCATGCGAGGGATTTAACAAAATAAGTGACAAATAGTAATTTTTTGGGCTAACTAGACCAAGGGTGATTAATAATAAGTTCTAGCTGCATTATTCATAGGATGAAGTACTCAAACAACATCTCACACAATCTACAACCATTTAAATTTTAATAGCAGCCCTCCTATCAAAGTGCCACCCAATATCCGAGCTTGACTTATTACTCTTTTAGGAAGTATCTACCCTCTGAATTCATAAACAAATCCTCCAAGTGGGTTACATATAAATCCTGAACTCCTCATAAGTCCAATTTACTAGAGGTCAATTAGAGGACTTTCCAACCTCATTCTCAGTAGGGGTAATCCCCAAATAGCTTGAAGGAAGGCTATCCAAGATCATAGAACTAATTTTACTTTAATTTCAACATTACCAGAAAGGATGTCAGAGAAACCAGCCCTTATGACCAATGGTATCCTATTTTGCAGTAATATTACGTGAGTTCATTTCCATGTTCTGGCAGTGTTTTAGGAGCTGATCCTAATTTCAAGGAGAATTATTACTCAGCCAATTCTTACTTGTCAGCACTAAATATTGCATTTCCATCCCATAAATAAGATTAAGGCTCTATTCCTGAGAGAATTCTAAACTGATTTATGAAAGACTAAAGATATATTTGGTAATTTTGTCACCAAGCCCTATCTACCCCTTAGTAAAAAATGAGCCAACTTATATAATGCTACATAAAAAGAGGCAATTTTACAATATCAAACACAACTTCAGTTTACCCCCTCTTTTATTAAATGTTGGGCAACATGTGGGAAGGCTGCAACTTCAGGGAAAAACATCCATAGATTTCAAGAGACTAGGTTTTATGAAACATTTTGTCAAACAGTTCATGTGCCTAAACTAATTTTTCCATTTACAGCCACCTATCTTACCATTGTACATTCTTTTCTTCCTTTCTGTATTTTAATGACTGCTGCATATACCCGATTATGACAAGTTATGTTAAAAAATTATAGATTTACTGATGACTTATGCTATGAAGAATTGTTAGTTTTAAGGAAATCTTTTAAAAGTTATTTTTCTATAAAGTTAACTTCATATTTGAGTGCTTAAAATTTTCTAGTACTGCATGCCAATTATCTTTGGCTTACTCTACTTGTAAAGAAGATTTCTATTTTATTCCATGTACAAAAGACATGAAAAATGTTTTTAATAAAGTTATAATATAGTTAGTGTTGCATATACTAAAACTACAATCTTGTTGGTGCATCATGGCTATGTCAATAAACTACGAATAAGAGGTTGATTTCCTGTTTTCAACAACCTTCTATGTTCTTTTCAAGCTGAAAGTGCAGCGAAATTCTGAAAAAACTTAAAAAGGATTTATGAAACAAATGTAACAGCAAGATAACCCAGGAATCCATTGCTCAAGTTGAAAATAGTTAGCAGCCAGCTGAAACCTTTCCTTTTGACTGACTTTGGTTTTTCTAAAGTGTTGTACCCAAACCAAATTTTTTGCTTCATTAAGGCATTTTGCTTAAAATGGTCTAAACCTTGTAAAAGTGGGGTCAAAACTCAGTTTTTGGGCAAGTCAAGTATGGGCTTTTGGTCAGTGTGATGCCAGGAAGATACTGACAAAATTTGAAAATTTTGAAAATTAGGGTTTCTGAAATCTATTTTTAGCTCAAAACCCTAAAAAATAGGAACTTGTCAGAATTGGCTGAAATTAATTTTGATTGGCTTATTTCACATCACGATCACAATGGTGAAGTCGGTTTTAGTTAAAAGTCAGTTTAAGCTTGGTGGGTAGTTTTCACTTTTTCAGCAGAAAAGTTAGGACCTCCGAAGTCGTCAATGGCAGTTGGCCAGTACCAAGTATCAATATCTAAACTTGGAACTCAAAGAAGAACATTTCATGATGAAAGATTCTGAAAAAGATGCTTCTTGACGGAGGGGATTTTCAGATTGGCAAAAAGTGCTAAAATATTCTAAGTCTGAAAACTTTTTCACTATGTAATGTAGTAGACACTTGTGCAATCAATGTGCAAATCAACTTTACAGTGTCCATACATGTGAAAATGATGAAGTATAGTCATACACACACCTCGGCAGTCACAACACTTCGACATGGTCTACCTCAATAGTGGATACAGTGTTTGCAAAGCACAAAAGGGTGGAAAACATGGAAATTAGAGCAAATATGCGCCCCTGTAGCCCAAGGGCGTCCTTCCATTTGAAGGTCAAGATTTGATTGTTTTGGATGGAGAATACATCCATTGTGTTCAGTTTTCAGTCAGCTTTCTGACTAGCTATGGAGCAAGGTCATCTGAATTGCGAAACTCCGGCAAACGCAGGTGGAAGTAGAGGCTATGAAGGATATATTCCACATGGAGACAATCTAGAAATACAGATTTGTGCCCTGTAGCCCAAGGACGCCCTTCTTTTTGAAGGCCCAGATCTGGATGTATGTGTGTGCTAATGGATTCGGTATTTGCAAAATCAATCTGGCTTTTCAATGAGCTATCAAGCGGAAGCATGTTCAGTGTAGAACTCCGGTTATCAGCGTCAGAAGTAGAGACTGCAGGCAAGATACATATGAACAAAGATTGCCGGTAGATGGTTTGAGCGCCCCTATAGCCTAGGGGCGCCCTTGAATATGACTTGTCAAATGGATGAGTTTGTAGATAGGGTCTTCCTGAGATCTTTTCCAGTTCAGTCCTGCTTCGTAATGCACCCGTTCACAAGACGATCTGGCATTCTAAGTGACCGCGACAGAGGTTCTACCGAGCATGTAAAACGGAGGATGGTGAAACGTAGCTACACAAAGCTGCACATCTGTAGGCTAGGGGCACCCGGCCTTTAGGCTTGTCAAATAGGGTTATTTGCAATTGCAGTCTTCACAAGACTTGTGTGCAATTACTCCAGCTATCCAACGAGTGCAGCCGTCAGCCTCCGGGATTTGGCGAACGCTCGTACGTGCGAGGTCAAGATGGCGATGTTGTAAAGTGGAGGTGGTTGAGGACAGTTCAAAAAATGACTAAGTATAAACTAGAATTTTCCTTGAAAAAGGCACCCCTCTCTTAGAGGCCTTAGAAGTAGTTTTCTGGCTTTCTCGTCTCCAAGAACATCTCTTGCAAGTTGACCAAACTGTATAGAGAGACAAACGATGCGCAAATCGGAGCATTCCAACTCTCGGTGTTAGGGGTCAAAGTATGGTGTTCAGATGAAAATGACACTTTTGTCAAAAGGGTATTTGTGCTTTCACAGACCAAGGGCGCCCATCCTTTTAGGGTTCCTGATACAGTTTTCAGATACCTTACATACAGTCATTGGATGCAGAGTACTTCCAGTCATGCAATGAATCTACTATTCAATCAGTAGGGTTCATCATTCACCATCAGCGGCAGTTTGAAGCATCAGAAGGCAATACGGAGAAATGGCTAAGTCTAGAATCACTGCATCAATTTAATCAGAGGCGCCTAATTTTCTAAGGTGTCAGATGTTGATTTTAGCAGTTGCAGCTCCCAGTAGACATTTCATCCTTGTCATACAAGCTTCGCTGTGGATATCTCAAATCAGTCACAGGATCATTTGGTCACCCAGAAAACAAAGCTGAACATGGTCAGTTGTAACTTTGCAGTCAGCTATAAAGTAGGAGATACTCAAAAATCTTGTAACTCTTGCAAATGGACGCCTAGAAGGTCAAATTTCAGCTTTCTATAATCAATAAAGTTTGTTGGGCACATTCAGATGCTATTTTTAGCAAAATGATTAAAATAATATTTTTGCATGCAAAGCATTAAAAAGTGACGAATTTCTTCAAAGAGCTAAATATTGGCACCTCTTTTTAGTTTGCATGTTTTAAATTAAATATTATTTTTATCTAAGACTCAGAGACAGTGACAGTTCAGCTGGTGAAGGGCCAATCAAATTCTTCCTTCATAGTTAGGGTTTGAGCTTGCAGTTTTGCTTTTGTGGTACGATTTTGCTCTAGTTATGCAAACATGGCATTCATCATTTCATTCATCCAGCTTGAGCAGAGGTGAATTCTTTCCATAGTTGGGCGAATTTCTTCAGCAGTCAGTTGTGAAGGCATCAAAAATATTCTTTTGCAAGTACAAGTCCAGATTCATCAGCAGAATTCAAGGCAGAGTGGCAATTTTGACAGAAGAAGATAATAAATAAATAAAAACTAAAAAACATCTTTCTTCTTCTCTAAAATTCTCCCATCTTCTCGTCTTAAATTCTCTCGCATGTTTGAAGAATTGTTGTTTTTGGCAAAACAAATCATCTGGGTTGATTCAAAATTGCTTCCTCAGTAAAACCCATGTGCTAGAATTTTTAGGGAAAATTTGTTCCAATCAGTTCTTGAGGCTCTGATTTTCTTAACTGAAATTCCTTTGCATGGTGGAGTAGAAGTTGATATTTTTCAAATATGATGTTGTGGGTTGTCTTCGAATCATCTTCTGGACAAAACCCATATCTCAGATTTTCTCGGAAAAAATGTCCTCACGGCCCCTCAGATCTCAACTGAAAACCTTTTTGCATGTGGGCCCAAATCACATTTTTTTTCACAATTCTGACATTGTGGGTCATCTTAGAATTTGATTCTTCATAAAACCCACGTCTCAAAATTTTCTATGAAAATTGCCCTTCGACGAGCTATTTTTAGCCTCATTAGGAGATTTTTGGTTTTCTGGAGAAGTTGTCAAAATATAGTCATGTTCACAGTCAACAGGCGAGTTTTTCAGGATGCAGTTCACACAGATTGAATTCAAGACTAAGTCAGTCTTAATTCATGATTTCATCAGAAAAGCTGACATCGATTTGTATCAAGCGCATCGGAAAGGTTGACATGCGTAGTCACTCAAGTCCACATGGTTTCATGCCTCGTATAGCTGATTGTCTTCCCAGGCTAGTTTAGAGGGTTGATACCGTTGGGTTTCTGTGTATGCAGCAAGTTCATTTGCATTTCTGACAACCAAAATGTTTTGCAGTCAAACTTTGTGGTTTCATCATGCAACACTCTTCCATAGAGAAAAGCATAAAAAACGTGAGAAGCGTCAAGCTATAGAAGAAACAATGGCCATCACTTCAGTTACAAAGCCACCAGGGTTATTAGTCGGTGAAGTGCCAGTTTAAGTATGTAGAGGTTTCCAGGTTTGCTTGAGTTGCTGACAAGTAGTGAATTGACAGTTGAGACATGTGACGACCTCTAGATGGTGATGCAGTCACTAACCTCGTGGAGGGGTTACTTGCTCGAGATCAAGGTCAGTGAACTTCAATTCAAAGCGTCCCACCTTTTCCAAGATAGACATTAGACATATGAGTTAAACTCAATGCCTCTTTCCAAGTTAACTTGTTACACATTGCAGGCCATGTCTTTCTTGGAAACATCTACATACACTTGGAGTTTAGATTAGGTTTTTGCATTAACTGATGATAGTATTCCAGTTAACTTGCTTTCAATAAGGACGTGCATGCTTGCACATTGTCCATATAGATTAGATGTTTCAGTTAACTGATAGTAGCTTGCTAGTTAACTATTTAGTTTCTTTCAATTAGGTTTAGAGAATAAGATCTTGCATGTACTGCAGGACTGTAGTTGACTCAAGGTGATTTTAGGGTTGCCTACACCTTGATGTCTATAAATAAGAGCTTTCAACTCATTTGTAATTAGTTTTTCCTGGTGATAGAGAATTGTTGCGTTGTCGGCAACATGCCTATTCTCAAGATTGGTTCACCCTTGTAAATTAGAACTTTTGCTTGATAGCATACATGCTGCGCCTACCTTGCCTGTAGTATTGCTATTATTGTATTTGTTCAAGAGTGATTGCTGTTATAATAAATTGCTGCGCCTACCTTGCCTTCATGTTATTATCATGGTGTTTATTCAATCTTAGTTAAATGGGGTTGTTGGTTTGATCGTTTTTGCATGCAAGTTTCGTCTATACAATACACTGTCCCAGTTGATTACCTTATGTTTTGTTTATCATAAGCCTATTCAGAAGAGCAAATAGTTGTGCCCACCTTGCCTTCACGTTGTGAATCTATACTCAAAGCTTATCGTTTGATGTGTGTGATAGTAAACTCATTCAGCCAAGCAGATAGTTGCGCCTACCTTGCCTTCATGTTGTGAAGCTGTACCCGATTTACCGTATATTCGTTTGTTTTAATAAGCTTCTTCCCAGATAAGCAAATAGTTGTGCCTACCTTGCCTTCATGTTGCGAGCCTGCACCTGAGGTTTATCGTGTAATACATTCCTACTCCATTTCCTTATGCTCTGTTTTCTTGAGGAAACTGGATAGATTTAAAGAAGTTAACTTAGTTGTAGTTAGACGATCTGCGAAACCAGAAAATCCTTAGCTGCAACATTCTAGGTTTTCTTAACCTTGTGCCTCTACCAGCTGAGAACAAAAGGATAGGATTTAGTTTACTTTTCTATTCCATGCATTCCAACACAATGAAGGAGCTTCCCCTCCTAATTTGAAGAGCACTCACTACGTAGTGTGCATAGTTGTCCATACAAACTTACACTCCAGAGGTGTTAGTTCTTACGCCAACATAAAGCAAGTAGATTGCATTTCCTTGTTTGTGTGTGTTTATCTTGGGTATTAATATATATTAGTCTAGATATAAGGTTTCTATTGTAGAAACATGGTTTTTTCTTAATACTCTTTTAATTTCATTATAATATCAGCCATATGATAGACATACAAAATATGTAGTTACTGTTTCCCAAGTCAGAGTAGCCAACAATCTCAATCATGACTTGTATAACAAAACTTAATTTATTTTTTAAGAAAATAATATTTTGCATCACATATATGCAAATGGCTTATAAGATGCCAAGCTCAAAAGTATTATGAATTGATTACATCAGTGACAAATTTTAGGGAAATTTTATATCAACACACACACACAATGGTTCCTTTAGAAGTTGAATATGGGCTAAACATTCATGAAAAGGTAATGGGCATGATAGAAAAAGGAACCTAATATAACCGCGCTAGACCCATACATTCCATACCGAGATAGGGTATGCATCTACTCTTTAGCTTAATAGAAAAACAATAATTTACTTCCATTAATAGAAAATTAATAAGACCCCCAAACCCTCCAAGTTATGAAATTGCCTATGTGAAGCTTCCAAATAGCAATACTCTACTCCTGCTTGTCTCTAACCTGTGGCTCACAAGTTCTGACTCTAATTTCTTGTCTCTGTAAACTCCTTCCCAAAAGTCCCCTTTTATCAAGGTCAGGTGAAGGAAAAAGATCCCTTCCACATGCCATTTTTCCAGCCTTTCTAGCATGAAGTATTGGATGGAAATGGGGAACACCATGCCTCATTAAAGGCACAATAGCCTTCTTCTCTCGTAGTGTCATACCCTTGCTGAATGGTCAGTCTCCTTCTCTAGAAGAAGGGTTTAATCTCTTAATTTTTCCCAAGTTTTCAAACTCTAGTTTGGTAAGCTCCCTAGACCCCTCTTTTCCCCTTTTTTTCTTTTTAATTTGTTTCTAATTTTTTTTTGTTCTTTGTTATCTATAGATATAAATTATTATTATTCATCATTATCTATCTTAGTAGCATGGTAGTTCAAAGAAGTCAATCCCTAGCATATATTAATTGATACTCGTCTGACAGGCTCCAATGGATCAATTAGCCTTCTACATGTGATTTTCTATAGAGTATCTAGGAGGCAGAAAGGAATAATCAATGATAACTTAAAATCATAGTGACTAACTAAGGGTCATTATCGTAACGTGAATATTAGCAAGATACTTACAACCAATTAATTCTTCTAATTGCAACTCAACCTTTAAGGATATAGAAGTAGGGTTGGTTGACATTGGAATCACTCTCATAGCAAAGTTGCTAAGTCCACATTGTTTTCACCCTTGTACTTGCAAGACCATTCAATTTTATCACAGACATATCACCACGAGAGCATTAGTCTCTAGTTAGTCCAAAAAGGGATAACACACATTTACGTAGACATGTTATCAACAGAAACTAAGTCCAATTAGGTTATAACATTTTTAATTTAGTCATCAAGAGTGACAATTCATCCTAAGACAATTTAATTATTAGAAGTATTAAAACCATAACATTTACATAAAATGCAATTTGAAATGAGTTATGTAGGTTTTGAGCAAGAAACTACTGCTATGGATAATGGCTCCCACATGGGTCCTCCCTTGTCTTATCTAGGGGCTTCGTCAAAAAAAAACTAAGCCTTGTTGAAAATCGAGATGCAATTCCCTAGTTGAATCTATTTAAATCCTCTTTTCTAAAGAAGGGGGAAGGGGGCATTTCCTTTAGGGAATCTAAGGAAGGTCTCTCCTTCAAGATTGAGGACAAAATGATATCTCCAGAATGAAAAACACGCTAGTTGGGAAATTCTTTGGGAGATGCCCTAATATTAAGTTAGTTCATAAATGGGCATGCTAAAAATGGTTGGTCAAAGGAAACATTGAAGTGAGTTATCTTCCCAAAGGAATTTTCTTGTTTTCATTCTCTTTGAAGGAAGACTACACTAAGGTCCTTATAAGTGGCCCTTGGTTCTCCAAGAAGCCTCTCACTTTGCAAATGTAAGCCTGGTTTTGACTCAGATGCTAACCCTTTTACCTTAGCCACAACTTGGATCTGCCTACCAAAACTTCCTCTTGAGTACTATGACGAGGAGATCATTGTCGATATTGCCAACTCTTTTGGGCACTTCTTGACTCCTGATAATGCCACTAAAAGTAGAAGCAGAATGGTTTTTGCATTATACTATGTGAAGATTGAAGTCAATAAAATCCTTCCTAATTCCAAAGTGTTGGAATCTAAGCTTGGACATTGATCACAAAACATTCTCTATGAGAACTTAGCCCTGTGTTTGTCAAAATTGTTCAAAAATAGGACATTTGATGAACATTTGTTTGAGTTTAAGTAAGAGAGACAATGAGGAAACTAGGCAAAACAAAGGCAAAAGAGGTAAGAAAAATGCTATCACTAGAGTATCCTCTATCATTGCTGAAGTGGATGTCTTTCGTGATAGGGCAAACAACTTGGAGGGAGAAATTGCCCCTCAAGGTGATTGTTGGCCCTTGTGAGGAAGATTCTAGGGAACAAGTTATGCTAGCCCCTTCTACTGAAAGTTGCCTTTCTAATGTGCTCTTGGGGTTCCTTCAACCACTTTGAAGAAAAGTGAAGGCCTTCCCCTTTAGAGAGAAGGATCTGGTGAGATTTTACCAATTTAAACTTAATCAACCATAACAATAATAACCATGCAAGATCTTGACAATTAAGAACACAAGAACACCAAAATTTACATGGAAACCCTTACGGGAGAAAACCACGGAAAAACAATGTTTTTATATAACTCACTGATTACAATTTCGTAGGCACCAACCTACAAGAGACACCAATCCCCTAGACTGAGCACCAACTCAATGAGAGACACCAATCTCTCGATACAAGGCACCAACCTTGTCAAAATTGAGGCACCAACCTCCTAAAAAAAGAACCTTTGTATACTTCAAAAACTCTTCTCTAATCTGAAATTGTGCAACTTCTCATACACTAACGCACACACAAATCTGCCTTGAATGATCTTCTATAATATTTTCCTCATACGCTCTTCTTTTGTTTGTATGATATATTCCTTTTGGCTCTACACACTTGCTTCCTTATTCACTCTTCACATATCACTCACATCTACTCTTATTCCTCCACACAAATCTGATTCCTTTTATATCCATATGGCTGAGTGAAGATAGGCATCCTTTTGGAAAGTGATAAGCCTCCAAGTAGACGTCTCCTTTCCTTATTCCATCACTCCCTTTGAAGACTTTAATCACTACCTTTAGTATCTTCTTTAATCACTGCTTTTTATACTCTAACCACCACCTTTTTAATCGCTCCTTTTGTAACATACAAATCGCTGCTTTTGGAGTATGTTTGCTGCCTTAAAACACATGATAATAATCTTTTTCTTGGGTGCCATATATATATAAGAATCTTCATGATTACAGGGTGGGGTTGGCCCATAACAAATGAACATAATTTAATTTATTTGAGTGCCACAACATGGATCAGCCAAAACCAGCAGACAATTCAGATTAAAATATAATAAATTCTGTTCACATAGTCGGCCAGATTTTGCATAGGAAATAGGAATGAAGTTGTAAGTGCTTGCCATGTAAGGAAAATCGTCCATCAAGGAAAAGTGTCGATTAGTGGCCTTTGGCCATAACAACAATCAACGACATCAATTATTGTGATGTTGATCTTCAATATTAATGACATTATTCTTGGACCGCCAATGACATCAATTATTGTGATGTTGATCTTTCCTTTGACATCAATGACAATATTTCTAACCATCTCCCCCTTTTTCATTGATGGCAACCTCATATAGGCAATCTACAAAACATATTACTCCCCTGTCTCTATTGCTCCCCCTATCTATGTACTTCTTCCCCGTTGACATCAATGGCAAAGGAGCCCATGGAGCTATGAGATCATACAATGATAAGCTACCCCTAAGGAGTACATCCCCTTAGTGATAAATGGAAGGTGATACCACTCCCAATTTATGTCTTAGAAACTCAAAAGTCTCTTTTGTAAGAGGCTTAGTAAAAATATCCACAATTTGATCATGAGTCTCAACATACTCAAGCTTTACCTGTTCATCTACTACTTGCTCCCTCAAGAAGTGATATTTTATAGGAATATGTTTTGTTCTTGAGTGCATCATTGGATTCTTTGAGATATTGATAGCATTGGTATTGTCACAGAATATGGATATTGGATGATTGTATTCTACCTCGATATCCTTTAAATTTTGTCTCATCCAAAGAACCTGAGTGCAACAAGGAATTGCTGCTATATAATATGCCTCTGCATTTGACAGGGAGACTGATGCCTGTTTCTTACTGAACCATGAGACAAGACTACTTCCAAGAAAGAATGCACCACCACTTGTGCTTTTCCTATCATCGACACTATCTGCCCAATCTGCATTTGTATATGTTGTTAAGGTGAAGTCATCATCTCTTAGATACCATAGCCCAAAATCAAATGTGCCTTTTAAGTACTTGAATATTCTCTTGGCTGCTTGCACATGAGTTTCTTTGGGTGTGGCTTGAAATCTGGCAACCATACCTATTGCCTACATAATATCAAGTCTTGAGGCTATGTCTGTTGGCGTTTCAAATCGCACCTTTGGAATGCGCTTTGGAAACGGACAGCTATGTGCAGTAAACTGCTCTTCGAATTAAGAGGGGAAGCTCCCTCTTTTGCTGAGTTGCATAAAGAAAGTAATCTAAACTTAATTACGCCTATCTTTTTGGTTCAGCTACGAGAACATAAGGTTATAGAACACTAGATGTTGCGGCTGAGGTTTTCCCTTTAATGAAACTAGATAGCTACAACTTAACCTACGCTTAAAACGTTTCTACCCTCTCAAGTAAACGCAGAGCAAGAGAGTTTAGAAATGGACGAGTTTGATTTCTAACAAAGATACTTAAATAAGTTATTCTTCAACATACGTTTTAAGGCAAGCTGAAAAAGAGATCATAAAAGCATTACAGAAATACGAGACTTTTATTTCAAGGCAGACAAAGCACGCTCAAGATTTTATTTACTCATACTTCTAACACAAAAACAAATAGACTGAAATTTGAGATATTTATATCGGGGCAGACAAAGCACGCTCAAGATTTTATTTACTCAAGTTTATGGAACAAGGATTACAACTTCGGGACAGCAAGTTGTAGCAACACGCTTGCAACATGCGATCAACCTAATTATAATCAACACAACACATGCACTAAACAAGTATTTGCAGCTAAGGAGGCATGCAAACTCGCTCTTTACACAAAGTGAACAATACTGAATAACAAAGAGAAGGTACTAAAGACACTTATGTCTTGTTATCACAAGCACGGTTCAACTAAAATGAGCAAAGACTGCTCTTATTTATAAACAAGCAGAGGAGTAGGGAACCCTAAAATCTCCTTGCTTTTACAACTAAGACTTGCCAACATGCAAGCTTTATTTCTAAACCTAGAAAAGATAAAACATCTAAAACCTAAGAAAACATGTAAAATAGGAAATGCCAACTCATTACATTTGTTTTCCTTTTTCTTCAAAGAATGGATAAGAATTGAGACAAGAATAGAAAGAAAGCGTGAGATAAGAATGGAAAGAAAGCTTGGAGAAAGCTTCTAGAAGATTGCCGCTTTAAATCTCTCACACATCCACCAAAAAGCAGGAAACTGCCTCTTTATCAGGAGCATTGATACTATCTATAGTCATATTCCGCTTTTCCAAGATCTTCTCCTCTTTTGCGATCAAACTTAGAGAATCTTTGACATCTTCAGCTTCTTTTTGAGTTCTATTCTTGAAAATCATCGCAGCCTCAAAAGGTGACTCATTGATCGATAACTTGGCGGCTCTGCAACTTTATGCTTCTGACATTTCTCTTGATTCTCCCATGGAAGAGTTTTGCAAAACTTTTTTTGACACTTGTCCTTTCACCCATACCACTCCCTCTGCACGTTCTTCAACTGAGATGATGACGTTTTATTTCCAAGATGGTACTAAAAAACACTTCCCAACATCATTCGTTAAGATAATCATGATACAACACTTGTTTGGCGTTGAATTCGATCGGAGTATACTCTATGATGAAAAACATGAAGATTGACTATAAACTTGACTATGCTCGGACAAGCTCAGCACAAACCCTAAAAATACCTTGCTGATTTTCTTCGTCAAACAGATGAATTTTTGGAATTTTTTTCTGAGACATGGGTTTTGTTTAGAATCTCGTTACAAGCAAACCCAGATCATCCGTTTTTGAAAATTTGGAGTGAAGACTTAAAAAGCAGCAAACCCTAACTTTCCCCGAAAAAAGCAGAAAAAGCTGGCATCTGGGTATCATTCATGAGCACATTCTAGATGAACCCATTTGGTTAAATTTTGAAAACCTTGAAGTTTCACTGAAAAAGCAGCCACTTGAAGTTTCTCTGAAAAAGTTGTGATGTGGGTTTTGTCCAAAAGAATATTTGAGATAGACCCAAAAGATTAGAAATTGTAAAATTTGAAGTTTTCTCTGACATGCAAGATAAAAAGAAGCTGCTGCAACCTTGAGAAAATCCTTCAAAAATTATCCAGAAGATAGAACTAGTATAAAGTAGCTCGCTGAAAATTGAAAACAATGGCCTCCTTCTTCAAAGATTTGATGTTCTGATAAGCAAAACATGAAAAAGCAAGCCTTCTTGAGTGCTGATCTGAAAATATTATGAAAAACCAGCAAGTTAAACTCTTGAATCTTGAAAATAAGGGTTTGAAGTTGCTACTCTGTTTCTCCTTGAAGGCCACCTGCAAGAAAATAATGAATAGTGAAACACAAAGGTGCCTTAAATATGCTTTGCCTTGAGAAAACAACTTTCTTTTGCCCTAATTCTCCAAAACCCTAATTCAAGATTGTGTAATGAACTTAGACTTTGGTCTTCAACTTCAATTTTTGAAATTTCCAAAAATTTGACTAAGGCATGAGAAGTTGGGCGCCTTTTTTGAGGTATGCCATTCTTTTTTCCAGACTTAGACAATTTTTCACCGTTTTCAACTTCTGTTCAATTTTCAACCATGTTTCAACTCCGATTTCCGACCTTCAGATTGATCCGACGAAGGAACTGAATATTCCATTACGGAGCTTGATCGAATCTGACAATATGGTTCTGGAGACGTCATCTGCTAAAAACTTCATCTATCCCTCCAAAATGTTAGGTGCCTATCCTTGATAAGGGCGTCCATTTTCTCCAGAGTGAGCCATTTTCATGATATTCAAATCTATACTTGTCTTCTGACCTTCAGATGAATCCACGATTCTGGGCATTGAACTGATCAGACTGATTGGCTGATAGGTGCACTGGATAGCTAGGGTGATTTTGGAAGGGATCCTCTGGATACCTCGTCTCCAGAATTTGACTTTTGGTGGCTCAAAACCCTAGGCGCCCTTCTTGAGGTATGGCGCCCATAGCTTCCAGAGTTAGTTTTTATTCTGGATTTTTACTGTTGCTTCCAACTGTCTTTTCTCTCACTTTTTCTCCTCTGTTCGCCTTGCGATATCTGATGATTGTTGACTCTGACGGACGAGTTGATGGATTCGTTGGAGAGCTAGATCCAGTCTGATGAAGTCATGTTGGAGAAGTCTTTTGCAAATTTGATCATTTAACCTCTCAAAAGTTTGGGCGCCCTTCTTCTCCAGGGGCGCCCATGTCTACCAGTGTTAGAATATTTTCATCCTTTTTCACTTCAGAGTTCTAAACACCTCTCATCATGGCCCCTATTTGATCTGACTTTGCCGGAAACTGAGTGATCTGACGCGCTAACGAAGACATCCGCTGCGAAGTTGACGAGAATCTGAACAATGTTGCCTGGGAGAGCCAATCCTAACTTCATCATCTGACCTTCCAAAAAGATGGGCACCCTTCTTGACTGGAGACGTCCGGATTCACCAGAGTTAGCCAGATTTTTGCATTTTCCAACTTTTTCAAATTATACTCTCCTTTCTCCGTTTTTCCTACACGTTCATCGTTGACAGCTTCTGCTTGATGCTTGAACATCTGATTCTGACACCTGGCAGTCGACTGACTTCCATTGATGACCTTGGATCTCTGAAAAAGCTTCTGAAAAAGCGGAATAGACCCAGTGGGGTAAAACTGATCTTTTTGTGAGTCCGACTGCACTAGCCTGATGAGGAAGTATTTTAAGCCTATCAAAATCAGTTTCAACCCTAGAAGCCAAACTTTCTATTTTTAGAAAATTTTGCAAGTATCTGTTTCTTAAGAAACCCAGAAAAAGATTCTATTTTTAAAAAACTGCTAAAAATAGAATTTT
The DNA here is from genome assembly GCA_007115665.2 of Sequoiadendron giganteum. Classification (NCBI taxonomy): domain Eukaryota; kingdom Viridiplantae; phylum Streptophyta; class Pinopsida; order Cupressales; family Cupressaceae; genus Sequoiadendron; species Sequoiadendron giganteum. The sequence continues at coordinate 58,431,158 of CM021100.1, read as the reverse complement.
TCCTAGAATTTAGGGATGAAAAACTGAAATTTGGGTATTGTTGTTTTGATCATTTTGGACCAACCCAGATTGTCAGATTTTGAAAATTTCAAGGTTTTGACCCCCATGCAAGACATGCAAATCCCAATTTTGACCTTTTTGACAGATTTAACAGTATTTGGACTCATTTCTTCAAAATGCCTAAGTGTAGCAAAATTTTTAATTTTGGGGTACAACAGTGTCATAAAGCAAAATTCCAATTCATAAAGCAAAATTCCAATCATTGATCTGTAAACTAAGTTGTCGATTCTAATACTAGTTTGGGTTCAAGTTCGAGGGTTCGGTTTGCGGGTTCGGCTAAATTTTTTTTGGGGTGTTTAGTTTGTTTTGGGTTTGTTAGTACAAAAAACATGTAAAAATAAAATATATATATGCAGCCTAGAAGCATGAATTAGGATTAGAATCACATAACATCATATAAACAACAAAACCACCATAAACTTGAATGTCATTTAAAACATGCATGATAAATTTTCATTGTTCAAACTTCAAGTTCAATATTACAACATTTTTAAAGTTTTAATCATCAAATAGATTATCCAAATCATCAATATCAATGTCAACATTGACATTAGATGTAGGAAGACTAGATGAATCACAAGTAGTGCTAGTGGCACTATCATTAGCACTACTATTGTGCTCATGCTGGCTATCGAACTCCTCATATACAATATGGTGGGAATTGGAAGCATCCAAGTCAGTATGCTCTGGCTCTATATGCCACAACTTTGTCTCCCTTTCCTTGTAGTCACATTGTTTGTGTGAAAGGAGATGCAAGTTGGAATGTACATATACTAAGTTCTTTGCTCTTTTTGAGAGCAATTTATTGTGCTTTACTGAGTGGATGAAACAATATGTGCTCCAATTCCTCTCAGATGCAGATGAACTAGCAACCTATGAAGACAAAGTAAACAATTAAAGTTATACATTATAACAAAAAAAAAATTATAAATGAAACTTTAAAAACTAAAATATGAAAATTATTGAACTTACTAAGTTACTTATGATAAAATTTTGATTGCAAGGGGTTGCAGATGTTGGAAGGATTGGCCATGGAAGTACCACCAACTATGAGCATCCTTTAAGATGCCTATCACGAAGAGCATCTACACCTTGACCATTTGAGTGCACAAAATCAATGAACTCATTTGTGACTATACCTCGCAATTCAAGATCAGGGAAGAGTCTCATGAATGTTGCTTGTACCCTTCAGCCACTTCAAAATCTCTGTATGGAGGAAGCCTTCCTAGCACAAAATGAATTTGACTACTATAGTATTTTGGAGACAATGCAAAGGCAAGAAGATGTAATGGAGTTGTCATTTTGTTCCATCTTTCTTCAACAATTGCTTGCACTTGTTTGAAGAAAGTCTCCTTAGGGTCTTGCTCTTTTGCATTGATGGTGCACTTCATCTTCTCAAGCATTGAGTCGATGCCATCATATATCTCTCCAATGTATGGCTTGTCCATGTCAGTATAGCGAATCATACTCAAAATGGGCTCAGTGAAACTAAGGAGATAATCCACATGATCCCATCATGAGTCATCTAATATCATCTTCTTAATTTTTGTTGCCCTTTTAGTGCTACTTTGCCTCCATATAGACCAATTGTTGCTAATCACCATGCTAGAAAGTGCCTCTCTAACTTTCACAAGTCGTCTCAAGACGATTGTGTTAGAGGCAAAGTGGGTCTCTGCAACCTATTGCAAATTAAAAATAATAATTAAAATTTAAAAATAAACTTCAAAGAAGAATTAGAATACACAATCAATTTATCAAATTATGAAAATTACTTCACTTACCTTAAATAGCTCCAATTTTGAAATGATCTAAAGATCCCTTGAGACATATGGTGATTGGTGATGAACATCTGGATGTCCTTTGCCTTTGCATACAATTTTTTGATCCAAGCAATTTTATTCCCAATCTTTTGTAGCATAAGAGTGAGTGAGTGGACCACACAAGGTGTCCAAAAGATATGTGAATATCGTTCCTCAACCAAAAACCCTGCAGCTCTACAATTCTTGGCATTGTCCGTTACAACTTGAGCAACGTTGCGGGGTCCCACTTCCTCAATGGCTGCAATGAGAATCAGCAATAAATTGTCCATCTTTTACTTGCTCCTCACAATCCATGGCTTTCAAAAACATTGCTCCTTTAGGGGACACCGCTATGACATTGATCAAGGGCCAATTTTTTGAATCCTTACAACTATCTGAAACAATGGACACACCTGTCTCAATCCATGAATCCCTTATGGGCTTCAATGAATCTTAACCAACGTGACCTCTTTTTCCAATAAGGTGCTGTTGTGACCTTTTCACACATCACCCCATGCCAGATGGGGACCCCCCTATTTTTGCTCCATTTTGGTCTTTTGGCTTTTGTTTTCCGTCTCTCTCTCTCTCTTTGATTTCTCTGTCCTTCCGGGGATGTCCCCGTTCTTTGACCTAATTGGTTATTTTGGCTAAATCTGTGAAATTAGTGTTTTGTTCTTTAGGATAGTTTGAAGTTGAATCAAGTTGATAAATTGACAGCTAAGCTTAACATTGCTTTAAGAAGGCTTCCAGCAGGCTCCCACTGAATTTTCATCATGTTCTGACGACTTACTATTTTTAGTAAGTGTTCAATCTGTGAGCTTTTCATCAGGATTTCGGGATTCTAACTACTTTAACACATTCAGGCAGCTTCCAAGGGCCTACACATGAAATTTGAGCTGATTCAGACAATTGGCTATTTTTAGCAGTTCTGGCTTCACGAGCTATTTTCAGGGCTTCAACATACAATTCTCTGATAAATGACAGGAGAATTGATCTGGGTTTTTCTAGACCTTCGCGATGGTGTAACATGCAAACCGAGATGGTGACTTTCAGAGTTCAGCCTTCCAAGGCTATTTTTAGGGTTTGCATGCAGAGTTCTTTAATGCATGTCTGGATATTCCATGTGGGTTTTGCGAGAGCTTCGCAACGATATGACATGCAAGCAGAGAAGATCAAGTTTCAGGGACTTACTATTTTTAGCCAGTGCTCGCATGCAGACCAGTTTTTTGGGTTTTTCTGGGTTTCTTGAGATCCCACGGGCAATATAACATGCAAAACCATCCGGCAGTGGATGAGTCACTTTTCAGATAGTTTCTATTTTTGGCAGGTACACTCTGGCAGCCGCCTAACACTCCAGTTCAGCAAGCAGAACGACATGCAGAAGGAACGAAGTCAAACGGAGACTGTTCGGGATACATGCAAGTCAAATTAGGGTTTCCACTTTTATAGGGGGTGAAATCCAGAAGTTGTCAAAATGAAGTACCTCACCAACATCAACACACTTCAAGGTACCTGCTGGCAAAATTTGAGCGAAATCGGAGAACTTACTATTTTTAGTAAGTCAGGACACGGCTATAAATAGCAGGTCGGCGCCGGAAATTGGTGTGAACAGAGCACTCAAGTTATCAGGATCGGGCATAGCAAGTTTCGAGTCAAACGGAGCTACTGAAGTCAAGCAACTTTGAAACTTACTATAAATAGCAGGTGGCTATAAATGGCAGGTCAGAGCATGGGACAGGCAGAACAGGTTCATCAAACTACAAGGATCCTATGGTGAAAATTTCACAACAAACGGAGCTATGGAAGTCAGAAAAGCAAGGACTTACTAAAAATAGATGGCAAAGGTAGCTGAGGCGTTTTCAAATCTACAAATGGAAACTGGCAGGAGGAAGTATGAAATGCGCCCAAGCATGAAGATTGGCATCAAAAAAATCCAAAGCATGAAATTTCCTCCTCCTCATGGGAAATGCGCCCAAGGCAATGTGGTATTTGAAAAGTTTCTAAGTGTTTGCAAATTCCTCCTCACCCCCTCAAATGCGCCCAAGTCATAGAGGAGAGTCATAAAAAAAATTCTAAGGCATGGAAATGGAAGTACCACCCTTGGAATGCGCCCACCAAGGGAGTTTGCTGAGGAAATTATCTAAGGCAATGAAATTTCCTTCACCTCATCTGAAATGCGCCCTTGTATGTGGAGAAGACATGATAAAAAAATACTAAGTATAAAATTTCCTTCACGCTACCTCATATGTGCCCAAGTTGATAAAATTTCCTCCAGCCTAGATGAAATGCGCCCACCACAAGCAAGGTGCTAGGAAATTATCTAAGGTATGGAAAATAGAAGTTGAGAGGGCTAAATGCGCCCACCTTGAGTGAGTATTTGAAAATCTTCTAAGGCAAGATGGAGGTTGACATGGAAAAATGCGCCCTCACAGTTGAAATTCCACCTCCATGTGCCATATGCGCCCAAGGTATGGGCAAGGTTGCAGAAAAGTTTCTAAGTATAAAAGTTCCTCCTACATAGGTGAAATGTGCCCAAAGAAGAGAAGGCATGGCAAGAAGTTTCCAAGGCGTGGAAATTCCTTCTCCAAAGGTAAGATGCGCCCAAGCCTGAAAGTGGAGGTAGCATGTGTGAAATGCGCCCAAGGTGGAAGGGGTATTAAAATAGTTTCATGGCGTTGAAAGTTATCCTCCTCACATACCTAAATGCGCCCACATCTTCCTCTAGCATACATGAAATGCGCCCTCAAAAGAAATAAACATGAAGAAAAATACGCTAGGCGTGGCAAGTTCCCCCTCATACCCTCATATGCGCCTAAGATGTAAAGACAAGGTAAGACAAATGCTAAGGCGTTGAGGATTTGCCTCCACCACATGTGAAATGCGCCCTAAGAGGAAGAAGTTAAATAAAATATCTAAGGCGTGAAAACTAAAAGAAGGCCCTGTGAAGTGCCCCCTTCAAGGTTTAGAAGAAATTTCTAAGTGAAAGAAAATTTCACTAAGAGAAATGCGCCCATGACAAAGAGGAATTGGAAATTCTTCGGAGGGCAAGATAAGGTATGAGATGAGTTTGAGAATTCTTCAAAGGCAGGATAAAATGGCCTGGAAATATTCTAAGGGTTGAAAAATAATGCTAAAGGGAGTAAAATGCGCCCAGCAATCAAGAGGAGGTAATATTAAATTTTCCTAGTGCAAGGTAGGGTGCGCCCATGAACATAAAGGGAATTTCTTCAAGAAAATAAGGAAGAATACCAAAGCATAAAAAAGTGAAGACTGCAGGCATGAAATGCGCCCAGATTTGAAAATGAACAAACCTTACTGATTTTTATTATTTTTCAAAAAATAATAATAATAATAAAAATTAAATGAACCCCTTCGTCTGGATACACATGAAAACGATGATTTCTGAGGGGAAATTTCTTCTGGGTATTGGATATTTCTCACTGGGAGATGATTTGAGGTTCTTCCACACCTTGCTCGTGTTGTTTCGGCAAGGATTTTGCCTGGCACCCGTTCAACAAAGTTCCTAAGGCTCCGAAGGATAAATTTTCTAAGGCATGGTAAAATAAGGCAACAAGGGGTCAAATACACTCACAGGGTGGAGGTGAAATTTGTCCAAGGCATAGAAGAATTTGAAGATGGAATGAAGCTAGAACATCAAGCATTCGGATGTTGAAGAGTTATAAAATTTTGCTAGAAAAGTGATAAATTCTACCAGATCCGGAGATCAAGCGGTCAAAACATGGAAATTAGGTAAGTAAAGTGAATTTAGATTATAAAGTGTTCTGATACTCTTCTTTTGTTTTGCAGGATGAATGTTGAAGCCAAGGCGTGAGGACTTGATGGAGCTAGACAACGTTGCAACTTTGGGAAGAAGAAAAGACAGTGAAGATTTGGCTAAGACACTAAGAACATGATGCAAAAGAGGCAAATGCACCCGAGGCAGTGGGCTAGAGAAATGTGAAAGTCACAAGAAAGAAATGCATCCAGGAATGAAAGCAACAGGAGGACTTAACGAAGAAGAACTTTTTGCAAGGAGGGTTTGAACCAAGTGTTGTTGTGTGCTTGCCTCCTCCTAACGCAACATAATTGGCAAAGAAGAACAGTGGGAACACGTTTCTGGACGAGAATCTTCTAGAAGAAGATAGTGGGCATTAATTACAAATAATGGTTCCTGCAGAGGAGTGGAGAATATTCTGTTCATTTATTACCCACTCCTCTCCGTGGCGGTTTTTAGGGCTAAAACCCTAATTAGGGCATATGTGGCCCGATCTGAGCCCTTCATTGTAATTCAATCTGAGCCGTCTGTTGGACTGGGCCAACTATAAAAGGGGCATCCCCCCTCATTTGTAACTTAGTAGATGTTAGATCAGAGAGTAGAGAAGATAGAAGTTAGAATAGATAGAGAGTTAGCATAGATTGATAGCTTAGATTGAAGAAGAAGGAAAGTTTTCCCATTGAATTCTTTGTAAGAAGTTGTTGTGAACACTCTCATAATGAAAAGGGTTATCATTGCTTGTGGTTCCATCTTTTGTTTTGAGTAGCTAGCGAGGCTTCTTCGTCCTTCTAATTCATTTAGAGTCTTAAAGTAGACTTAAAGTAAAGTAGATTTCATTTCATGCAAGTAGTTGGTAGTTGTGGAATGTGGTGTTTAATTTGAGCAAGCTTCGCTTATCCATACCACTAGCGGGCTCACTGATGGTGGGTTCGCCTTGCGTGGTCAACTGGAACATTATGAACTTAACTTCGATTATGGTTTATGTGTTGATATGCGTCGTTGTGACGGTCTCTGCATGGTGAATTGTAGTTTGAATATCTCTTGTCATCCCTTTGAAGATTGCACTGGTTCTGCGGAAGCTGTCCGAAGTGAGGCAAAGCAGAGCTTGGTTTGAAGTTGCAAGAATTGATCTTCGCGTTCCACATTTAGAATAGATGTTAGAATCTCCATCTTCACATCCTTTTACTTTCAACATTATTCGGTTAGTTTAGGAACCCAAGCGTCATCGAAAAATCTCCTGAAATTTGAGAATCCTTTCTTCTGAATGAGCAACTCACGTAAGTCCCCTTGAAATAACCAACATATACACATCAATCAACTGAGTCTATTCGCACTAAAAGGAACCTTGGAGTTGAACGCATGAACTTTCACGCAATCTTAGCATGTGGAATACTTTGATCAAGAGGGAATAGAGTGTCTATTGGACAACTTTATTCTGTGTTGGTGTTGTCATAAAAAACACATCAACAGGTGCCACGCACCTTTTCATAACCCTGGCCCTTGTGCCCTTTTGGAGCTTAATCAACTATTCTCAACATCTCTTTCCAATATGGAGAGCGAACAACATTAAAAGCTATTCCATTTGCATATATACATCTTGCTACATTTTGGTCAGAAATGGTTCTACTCTCATTTTGAAATGCAAGTTCCAAAGGCCCCTTTGCTCTTTTGTTTGCAATGGGTTGTACACTTTGAGCTTGAGGATCCAGAGTGGCCAAAAATGGGTGGTCTTCTACCACAATATTGGAATTAGATGGGGGCAGCATTCCCTTTGAATTTTTTTTTTATAAGAGGTGATTTGATTTACGGGCTTCCCATTCATCTGCTACTTCTTGCTCCATAATGTATCCTATGAGTGTCTCAAATGGAATAGGTACATTGTCTTTTCCAGGGCAAACTTTGATGCCTTTTCCAGGTATTCCACACAAATGTGCTTTCACCCTAAAATATGAACTAGAATATTGAACATCACATCCATTGCATTTCCAAATGTAACCACCACCACCTGGAACCAGTCGTATCATTTCAACATACTTCCATAGAGAAGAATTTGGATCTGTTTTAAACTTTGATTTAGTTGCGGAGGTAGAAACAATTGACATTGTGATTCCTATGGCAAATTATTTTGCAAACAACACATTCAAAACAAAGACAAAAAACTTGAAAACAAAATATTGATTTATAAAACCTAACTCTTTTTGAACCTTTCATACATTCATAGAAGAATGGAAAAACATAGATAAAATTAAACAAAAACAAAGTTTCATGTTTGTCAAGCAAAAAATTGGGAGAAAAAACTCAAAAAAAAAGAAAAAAACTTACCACTTTGCAAAAATATCCTTCAACAATCTTTGTTGCAGCTAATGAACACTTGCAAATGTGTAGAAATGGCAATGCAATCATTTGTAGAAGCTTCAATGATCAATCTTCAACTCCTTTTGTCAATCCAACAAGCAAAAATGAATGCTCGGCCTCTTGGAATGAAAATGCGTTTTTGCAAAACAAATGAATAAGAATGAGGTAGTTTAGGAGTTTAGAGTGATTTAGAGGTTACTTTTAGGGTTCCCTTGGTTGTGGGTCAAAGTCAAACCCCAAAAAAGTCACTTTTTGGCCGGTTGGGTATGCGGGTTCTCTTTGGTTTGCTTTGGTTCTACCCTGGTTTGTTCTAGGCGAACCTAACTTCCTTTTGTAGGATCCTAACCGAACCCACAAGCAGACTGGCCCATGACCCGCACCAGTGATGAGCACACGATTATACTGAGAGGGGGGTGAATTGATATAATACAATTTTAACTTTTTCAAACTTAATTAATCACAACAATAACAACCATGCAAGATCTAACAATTAAGAACACAAGAACACCAAGATTTACGTGCAAACCCTTACGGGAGAAAACCATGGTACATAATAAGGTACTTATATAATAATTACTGATTACAACTTTTGTAGGAACCAACCTACAGGAGACACCAATCCCCTAGATTGAGCACCAACTCAGTAAGAGTCACCAAACTCTTCTTTAGCAAGGCACCAACCTTGACCTATTTGAGGCACCAACCTCTATTTGATTTGTGAGCCAACCCACTAGATTTCTCTTTAAAATTTCTGCTATAATTCTCTTCCTGAATATGCTGTAAGCTGATCATAAATTTGCGACAAAAATCTGATCACTATCTCCTTATAAATCTGCACATAATTTTCTCATAATCTTCTCATGAATCTGCAATTAATCTTCACAACTTGCTCTTCATAAGTCAGCAAATAATCTTCTTCATGAACCTGGTGTATATGATGTATTTGTCCTCCCCCTTTTTTTTTTCCCTAAACACAAATATCTTCAATACAAATCAAATTTACTCTTCATACTTCTGCTCTCCCTCTTCCTTATGTTCATAAATTATTCATTGATTGCTTACTTTTAAATCACAAACATTCTCACTTTATATACCTTTACAATGGATATGTTTCTTATAAAAGATTGTATCTCTTACCAAAGTGTATACCTCTACAAGGGATCGCAACTCTTCTTAATGTAATCGCTGCCTCTTCAATAATAACTCGTCTTTAATGATAGCTGCCTTGACAAAACATAAGTTTATCTTTATTAAATGCTGCTCTTAATTGCATATACAAATTGCTGCATCATATGAACCGCTGCACCTTTATTGTTTTGTCTTTTTCTTGTTTCGTCTTTTGTGATTTTTGTCTTTTTCTGAAACTAATATGAATCGCACCTTTTCTTTACCTCCTTAATTGCACCTTTTCCTAATACAGATTTGTCTTCTTTTTTTTGTCTTATTCACCCAGCACTACCTTTGTAATTATTTATCTTCTTAATCATTGCTTTTCTGAATCGCTACCTCCATTTTTAATTGTTGCCTTATACGTTAATTCCTGCTCATTAATTTATGCTTGATCGCTGCACTTGCTCCTTTCTTAATAGTTGTTTTTCCTTAAAGCATAATCATTGCTCAATATATAATTAATATAATCACTGCCTTAGTTATTCATTGTAGACTTTTAAAGACTTCAATCGCTGCTTTTGGAGTATATTTGTTACCTTTTTAAACACAATTATAATCTTTTTCTTGGGAGCTACATATATATATAAGCATCTTCATGATTAACAAGTGTAAGTTTGTCTTGCATATATGCCAATATGAGGGAGGTCAACCTGCATATTTAAACAGTCATAAATTTGTCTTTCGGTCTAAATCAAAACACCTTTGACATTAATGACAATATTCTAACAACCAAAACCGAACCGAACCCAAACCAGGGGCTAGCAAGGGCGAACCCGGTAACAGAGTCTGTAAAGAGACTGATTTGCATCAAGAGACTCATCATCTTTACTTAGCTTACATCCTGTACTCATGGGGGTACTAACTGGATTACATTCTTCCATTCTAAACTTTGTTAGCATCTCTTTAATATATTCAATCTAGGATATAAATATCCCTTTGTTTGATTGAGAAATATGTAATCCTACGAAGGACAACTCTCCAAGCATTGACATTTCAAATTCTTTCTACATATCTTGAGCAAATTCTTGACACATCTTATCATTGCTACCTCCAAAAATGATGTCATCTACATATACCACAAGAATTAATCGAGGATTCCCTTTAGTTTTGAAATACAGATTATTGTCAGAAATGCCCCTTTTAAAACCTTTCTCTTGTGATTATTTATCCAATCTGGAATACCAAGCCCTAGGAGCTTGTTTCAAACCATAAAGAGCTTTCTTGAGTTCAAATACAAATTCTCTATTTTCTGACAAGATGAATCCTTCAGGTTATTCTATATGCACTTCCTCTTCTAAGTGCCTATGCAAAAATCTTGGTTTAACATCCATTTGGTAGACTTTAAAATCCTTGTAACAAGCAAATTCTAGGAACATTCTTATAGCTTATAAACATGCAACAGGAGCAAAAGTTTCTTCAAAATCAATCCCTTCTACTTGAGCATACCCCTTGCATACTAGCCTTGCTTTGTTTCTTAGTACTTGACCATCCTCATTCAACTTGTTTATAAAAACCCATTTTGTGCCAACAATATTTTTATCTATGGGTCTTGTGACAAGTTCCCAAGACCCATTTTTTTCAATTTGATTCAACTCTTCTTTCATGGCTTTTATCCAAAATTCGTCTTCACTTGTTTCCATAAAGTTCTTAGGCTCAATCTTGGACAACAAAGACAAGTTTTCAAGATCTGGTGGGTCGGCCAGTCTTCTTCTTGTTTGAATTTCTATGTTTTTGTATCCTAGAATTAAATCCTCTGGATGATTCTTCTAAAAAAATCAGGATGATGGTTTGGGTTGTGTCTTAAAAGGTATCCTGGATGGAGTTTTTGTAGTTCTTTGCTCAATATTCTCCAATACTTCCTCTGCTTCTTCCTCTTTGCAACTTTCTTCCTTTTGGTAATCTATTTTTTGGTGCCTTTATTTTGTAGTATCTTTCCATATTTACCATTAAATTTGTACTTTCAACCATTTTCTCCAATCTTTTGTTGTAGCACCTATAAGCTTTGTTTTATAAGGAGCACTTAAGAAATATTCCTTCATTGGATCTCGAATCAAACTTACCAAGATCCTTTTCATCTCTCCTTATATAGAATCTAGTACCAAACACTCTAAAATATTTTACTATCACAGGTCTTCCTTTCCATAACTCATATGGGGTTTTATCATGATTCACTCTAATTTGACCTTGATTCAAAATGTATACTGCTGTGAGCAATGCTTCTTTCTAGAATGAGTCTGATAATTTGGACTCATTTAGCATTGTTCTTGCCATTTCTTGTACTGTTATGTTTTTCCTTTCACAACACCATTGGCGATTTCTTGTATTGGCACAAGGAAGGCTCTCTACCCCCTAATATCAAATGAAGTTTTAATAATGAATCCATCAAAATTAGATAATCTATTGCCGCCACTTTCTCTTAGCTTGGCTCAACACAAGTAGATTAAATGAAAGGTACCCTACCATTCAATTCAACACAAACCACTCAATAGAGAATAAAACATTGACTATGATAGGTACATTTGAACTAACAACTTCAAATATCCCATTTGAATAACCCAACTTTTCCAACAACTAAGAAAAAGAAGAGTTTGGTTTTCAAATCTTGTGAATCTATTGGTGAGAATCGAACCATGGGTGGGCGTCTACTAAGGATTGGGCCTTCTTCTTCTAAGAAGGTTCATAGTAACACCACAGTCTAAAATATTCTTAGGCAAGGTGGCCTTACCCCTTTCCTTGAAGATATGAGTAGGTTTGACCCTATTTTATCTTATGAGTTTGCCAATTCTTGGAAGAACAAGATGGTGTAAATGTGGCATCTTGTTCAAAGATATGGAGAAACTTTTTTCTCCAACTACAAGGCTTAGCATGGAAGGGATGAAGTTTCAGAAGTATATTAAAATTCGAGATCATCAGCACATGAATGCATTCCTCAAGTAGGGAGAAAAGGTATCGAGTTTCAAGAATGGTTTCAAATGTGAGGACTTTGTCATGTTGTGGTAGGAGGTGGTTGAAATGTCAATGAGATACTCAAAATTGAAAGAAGGTACAAACGCATCTACTCCTATCATTTCCCTATGTTGATTCACTTAATGCATAACAAGAAAATGAGTTTCTCTTTCTTTTATTTTACTGTCTGGAGGAATTAGTTTTAAATGTGATTTTGGGGCATTCTCAACTACCCTTGCATTAGGGAATCATATATTACATCTATAGATATGAGAAGGCTAAAACACCCACCCCCTCATTTATCCCTAGGATTGTAAACCCTACCTTGGTCCAAGAGTGATCTCTGCTACTCCCATTCCCCCTAGTCACCAACCCTTTCTAATTGATAAAGGGAAATCTATTTTGGAGGAAGGCCCCTTGGACAATCCCCCTTGTAACCCTAGCCACCTGCTATGAATTTTGTGAACAAATACCCAAGATGCAATCCAAAGAGAGCTTGCACTACTCCCCAACCTAGTAAGAATGTTGATGTTGAGATTGTGCTGGATGTTCCTAGGGATCCTCCTTGCCACCCTTCTATCCAAAAATATATGGACTACCCCAATTGCAGAAAACTGAAAGATTGTGTGGTTGAAACTCAAGAAAACCCTTGATTTTCACAACAATGTAATAAAATGGTTCCTTTCCTAGCTCCAAAACACCAAGCTTATAGTGCAAGACATTGAGATGAAGGTGTTTAAACATTGAGATGAAGGTATTTAAATAGACCAAGGAACAACTCAAAACCCATGTGGATGAAGATACTTGGTAGGAAGTAAAAAAAATTGCCACCTTTCCAAATTGGGAGAAATTGGAGTTGGAATTTCATAATCTGTAGAAGAAACAAGATGAAGTGAATGGAAACCTGCCCCAAATTGTAAACTTCAGCAAGCAGACCATAAAAATCTCTACAAGTAGCCTTTATGTTCTACAAAATGCTTTGCAAAAAAGAAAAAGGGATGTACATGAGAGCCTGGCCAAGAGAACTAGGACCAAGTCTACTGCTTAGAGAGGCAAGTCTAGTGTTGGAGAAGATGATCCCATGGGAGTCTCATTGATTGATAAATTCAAATTTCTTACCAAGGAATAGCGGGCTGCCTGCCAGTGGGATCCAAAAGCTAAGAGACAACCAAATAGCTGTTATTTTTATTCCTTTGTTTTATTGTTGTTTCTACTATTTGTTCTTGTTAGTACCATACCTCATGGTACTTGAACTGTTTATTGTTGATTTCTTTGATTAAGGGTTCAGACCCTTTCAATTCCCATTTTTTTATCTTTATCAAAAAAATTATCATTGAATAATCATAAACATTCAAAAACATCAAGTACGATTAATGTTCAAACTTTAAGGTTCCCACCTTGGTCCAAACTATATCAAGACATTAGGAATTTAGCAACAAGGAAAATATTGAGTTTGAGGGGATGTGACATCCTCCTCCCCTAAGGAATAAGTTGGCCCAACTTTTCAAATAAGTGGGATATACTTGTTTAATTACATCTTCATCTTCACAGGTGGCTCCATACTCCCCATACTAGTCACAAAGGACATTAACCTACTGTATGGTTATATTGTACAATTGAATATTGCATCTATCTATGATTGCAAGTGGACTTAGGTGGATTTCTCTAACCTCTTATTATTTGAAGTTCCCACCAATCAATCATTGCTAACTGCTCTGTTTGATAAAATGAATACATGAATTAATAATAGATTTGACAATGCATACCAGATATAGGAGTAAAGTATATCTTTATTTGTGCATGAAATTATTATTGAAAAAAGACTAGCAATGGTCAGCCAAGGATCAAAGTTGATCCGACTAGATCATACCCCTTTCCTTGACAATACACAATCTATTTAAAAGACCTAATGGTTTCCAAGAGGAACACAACCATTGGCCAACCGATGCTTATAACTACCAATGGTAGAGAAATTCCATCATCACATCTAGGATAAGATCTTTGACCTCTCATTTGATTCATAACTATTCATTGACTTATGCTTTCAATTTAATCCAATTACAATAGAGTGATAAAAAAAAAATTATACTCAAGTGTTGGTTCTACACCAACATTAGTGTATGAATACACACAAACCCCATAGGGACCATCTCATACAAACATCACATGTTCACATAGTGATTGGCTCAAGCATACATACACCATCTATACACTACATAGCTAGCTCTTGCTTATGTTGCACATACATAATGTAATTAGCTCTTATACACCTCACGAGTACACGTAATGACTAGCTCAAGCATATATCACATATGCACAATTTGAATAATTCACAAGTACATCACATATACACAATGTGACTAGATCATGCACCAAAACACATACACAACGTGAATAAATTAAAAATCACATGTTCACATAGAGATCAGTTGGAAAATGGAAGTGCTTGCAGCCTTATTGCAAGCATCTTCCCTTTACCCGGTTCACTAACACATAATCACTTAATTACATCTCAACCGAAAAGAAGAATGTCGATTCATCCCATACTACACTGTGGTTCATATCCTTTTTCCCGATCTACTTCCATCTATGATGACAAGCAAGCATCACTTACTATTTGTTGTGATCATTGGAAAGGGCATAAGTATAACAATGTGCACAAAACATGAGGCCATTTTTACACAAGTACACAACAATTGCCTCCCACCTACATAGTGATCAACTAGAAAGTAAAATAGGATGCGACCTACTACATACATCTACCTATTAAATAATTCACCAACACTAACATTTAAGTATATCCTAACTAGAAAAAGGAATGTTGGTGCATCCCATTCTACATTGTGGGTCCCATCCGTTTTCCTAGTTCATTGGTAGCTATGATAATGATCAAGCATCCCATATTACTCGCAATCATCACTAGCTAAGGTGTAAGTGTATCAACATACATCACATAAGGCCATTGATAATATTTCCACAACTTGTTGAACCATTCAAGTTGGTGGATCCTAGCATCTATCGTCTCCATGCCACTAGCAAAAGTCAATCTAGCCTAGTAAGAGGTAGCTCTTTGCATTTATTGCTTGCATGGTAATGGTGAAAGATGGATAAGCCCTATCATACCATGAGTATTTCCTAACATCCATCACCTTTGTGATACTGGAGACAACTAGCTAAACCTAAGATACAACAGTTAGTTCCTAGCATCCATCACCTACATGGTCTTAGTGACAGCCAACTAAACCGTGCTTACATCATATCATGGATATCTCTTGGCATCTTTCACCTCCATGTTATTGGTGAAAGTTGGATAATCTTTAAGCTATGGTGAATAGCATCTAACATCCATCACTTGCATGGTATTGGTGACAACCAACTATCCGCACCTATATCAAACTCAATTTTGACATGTGGAGTCCTCTTATAGCCAAATACACATAATCCAAATATCACAAGGATTCACAAATACTAGTCAAGTTGACTTAGTTATATGCCACATAATTGTAAACCCATACACAAGGTCCTCTAGGTCTACAGGTTGAATTACCAACACACAAGTAACACATTGAACCCACATGAGTTGGCCTCTATCCAAACATATGTACATAAACAAATACCAACTCTTAAAGTAATCAAGTCCATTCATTCATTCAATTGCTACTTGGAAAATCATTATTTATTACACAAAGATTAAGCTCTCTATAGTAATATTAAAAAATATCCTACTTTTGAGTACATAAGATTTTGTATGCTACCAATCATAAATCTTAGCATACCATTAAACACCCGACAAACATAAAGGTAAAACACCATCAATATTTGGTATACCTATTACTAGTTTCCCATAGTTGGCAAAGGTGGTCATAAGGAACTCCATCCTAAACTCAATACAAATCTAGGTTTATATTCGTGGTAGGTAGATCCATAGTTGGAAAACTCAGCAAACCCAAAATTTGCGACTCAGCAGACCCAAAATTTGCGATTTGGCAAAAACTCAGCAAAAAACTAGACAACTTAAAAAATTGCTTAATTTTTTTTAAAAACACTTATTGTTTTGCAAAATTCAAAGACAAAATATATCCAATGAGTCCATAAATGAGTAAAAAAGTGTTTTCTATTAAGTTTGATTCATTTGAATACAAGATCGCATCATCATGTGAAATCCTAATACAATACACCTGGCAACTATTATATTTATGATGATTGTCTTTGAAAATCATCGTCATAATTCATAAATTGCATATTACAACATTTGACATATTCCTCTATCCTAGTTTGGTGAAAACTTAGGGAGAGGTCTAATCTTTGCACACCATTGTAGTCTAGTAAAAGTTTGAGGAGAAGTTCTAATCAATGATATTATGATAGTGATAAAGATAATTGTCTATGTTGTCGATTCCAATCTCCACTCCCAAATCCCCTCATTGTAATCAAATTTATTATATGAGAAAAGATCCCCATAACTAGTGGGGGTCTAGGAGTGGAGATCTCAATGGGGTCGAGGGGTGGTGCCCCTTATGGAGGTTTGCGGGCAACGCCCCCAGTGGGTTTGAGGGGCAACGCCCCTTGTGGGAGCCTAGGGGCAACACCCCTAGTGGGTTCAAGAGGCAACACTCCTTGTGGGGTTTTGGGGGCAACGCCCCTGGCGCATTCCCTGTTGCGATACAGGGTGAGGTTGAGGGGCATCACCCTTGCCACCAAGCCCAAATTAAGGCCCTTGAAACCACATAAAACTTCTTGTCGCACACCATTTTGCAATTTTATCACTTAAGGGAGAAATTAGGTATTTGGCACATTTTTATGAAGAATATTTGCTCTCCAAGTGCTGTGTGAGGACGTGTCATGTCCCCGAAATAGCAAAACCATAAAGACCAAGTGTTAAAATACAAATAAATTAATAAATAAACTAAATAGCAATATTAATATTAAATATAAAATAAATGTGTATTATATCAATATAAAAATATATAAATATGAAATAACAAATATAATAATAATATATAGGCAAATTATTGTTATTACATTCTAGTATTAAATAACTTAATATAAAAAATAATAATAATAAATAAATATTATAATCATTACATATCAAAGATTGTAATACATTAGAATAAAATAATAATAAGATATTAGCAAATTGGTTTTATTATTATACTTTAATGTTAAAATATGTTCAATAAAACATCAAAATAAAATAATAAAATAAGTATAAATCTGAAATATCATAATTATTGGTAATAATATATTATTTAAAAAATAGATATTATTGTGATAATAAAGGCAGCAATTAAATCTAACAAAGGGATATATTTTGGAAAAGTCGCCTCTTTCACCAAACAATACATTCCCCCCATGAGTCACCTACCTTGAATGGTATAAATAGAAGGAAAGAAAATAAGGAAGGGGGAAAAACATGGAGAAATATGATTTGCAATTTAGAACAGCAGCAACAATGATTGTTATCCATTGGAATATAGAGCCATTTAATATATATATATATATATTATTTAATAGGCATGCAAGTATATATGCATAGATATAGATAAATTTTATAATGAATAATATGCAATGAATAAAGAATATATATGAATAAGGAAAGAATGATTATATAAACATATATATATGAATACTAATGATGATACTTATAAGTAATGATGAATCTTTAATATAAACATAAGTAGATTATGTATATTTATGAATTGTCCTCATCCTATGATCAATTTAGTATAAGGTTGAAGGAGGCGAGTAAGGAAACATGGAGAGATATAGCAACTCAGGTGATGTACTCACTTAGCAATAATATTTAGCATATTTTGAATATAAAAAATAAATATAGCTAGTCTGATTATTGGCGTAATGCTTTCTTTGATATTATCATGATGATAATGATGTTGATATTGACTTCAAGAATCAGTAATAAAAGAAAATGTATTTGATTGCTAAAAGATTGTCTTCCTTGTGTTTGCAAGCTTATTGGGAGGAAGGGTGTGACGGAAGTGGTGCCTAAAAACCCCACTTAAGTCCGCCCTCGGAACCCAAGGCAGGGATGGGCCCTGGAGGGGTGGAAATTCTACTCATAGTCCGCCCAATCCCAAGGCCTGGGTGGGCCATGGAGGGGTGGGGGTTCCACTCATAGTCCATTGCGGCCTTGGAGGGATGGTAGGCCTGGGCCACTTATCCGTTCCCCCGACTATCCGCAATAAGTCAAGTGTCTTCTGAGGTGCTGACATGGGTAGAGAAAGCAAGTACCAGTTTTTCCACTAAGCACACCACTCTGAGTATGGAATGGTCTTAGTTTGGATGTTCAACTCGGAGCCAAGGGGTGGGTTGTCTTAATGAGGTGCTTGTGCCCTTGGGCTTAGATGGATAACTTCGGGAGGATCTATCCATGCCACTCCTTCTGTTTCATTATTACTTTTGTGATTATGCTTATATTTTGGATATCTAGATATTAATGCTAACGGATATTTTGTTAATATGGTGAATATAGGATTCTTATCTAGGGTTATTGTATTAAGAGAACATTCATTTGGAAAAGAAGAATTCTTAAGCCTAATCAACAGATGAACTCTAGGGGAAGTCGGGTAAGGGACATTACAAGACGTGTGAGGGGTGTTCATGCATTTATAGGGAAATCATGAGTTTTTTTAATATTTTTTCCATTTTTTTTCTTCTTTTTTTCATGTTTCACATTTTGAATGTATCTAGCGAGTTTTTTTGTCAAACTTGCTGATTTTTTGGCAAGTACTCACCAAAAAATCGACGAGTACTTTCCAAAAACTCAACGAGTTTCTTTGGCAAGTAAATGGCACTAAAACTCGCCATCTATTTTACTAGGTGAGTACTCGCTGACTCGGTGATTTTTCAAAAATTGCTCACACCATCAAATCATAATGGTCAAATTTGGCATCATCACTAAATACAAAGTTAGCAAGTTCCATTAACTCATTCATTATCATGCCCTTATTTCTTGGAAGGATAAACCTCCCTAGTGCGTAGAGGCTACGTATATCTTCTATACATATCACTAAGTTGAGACACAAAGTTGTGGTGTTCAACACAAACCTCTGATTATTTTAATTCCATCAAGTCCAAAGGAATTCTCGTATATTCACAAAAAGAAAAGCCATGATGACAATGACTCTAAAAGTTCATCCATGATTGGAATATATTTTAAAAATCCCAAACACCAAAAACCCTAGACAACCATTTGGTCACATACATTAGAAAGGTATATGCCATAGGGATTCCCAACCTTGGCAGATAGTTTTTCCAAGAAACCAATAATGGGCTTAACGAAGTAAGATCATGTAAATAAACAAAACAAAGCTATAAATGATTTTACTCAATGATTCAATTCAATATGTGATGCAGGGGCACCCTTTGATGCACTCTGTTGCCATTTTGGAAAACTTCGAATTTTGGGTTGATTGGGTTTGTTTTGGGTCAATAAGGTCAATTTGGACCATTCTAGGTAAACGACAATTGCAAAAACATATTTACAATGCCATAAATATGCAAGCCCGATATAGTTTTGTGTGATGTCTTACTATAATTTGATTCAATGATATCAAGTATCATAACCATATTATATTATGACATCCAACTTAATCAGAATACATCATGCATCAAGGTGACCATATAAAATTTGTCCCTTCAAAAGACTTAAACAACCACAATAATAAACTTGCTTTAAGCATGAATAGTAGTCAAGTCATACCCAAGATAGTTGGCAAAACTATATCCATTAACCAAATTTTAGCATGGAATAGGATGATGCTATATGACAGTATGGTCCAATGGTCCTAAGTACCATAATCATATTGTATTATGCCATCTTTTCAACATTTGATCACATCTAGTCAAGTTAATGGTTATAGCGCAGGCACAATATATAACTTAAACTTACAAAAATCCTTTACTAGATAGGGCTTACTAGCCCATACAATTAGAAACAAGATGATAAACCATAAAGAAAATAGTGGCATGTTATTGCACCCTTGACTAGATATATTTGTTATGGCTTATCCTTGTTAATGATTGAGGCCCACAATGGAACCCATGATCATTTCATCATATTAAAGTGCCCAATATAAATGAAATGAACTGCCATAGGTCTCTAACTAGTTTAATTACATATCAAATAGAATGATATTCCATATAGTATCCAAAATTGTGGTGTTCCATTTTGCTCCAAGAGTAAAAATATTTTACTAGAAATATTCAAAATGAAATATTATCATTATCACATGACTAGCAATATAATACTATTCATTTTTTATTTAAGATTCTACCACTTTCTACATGCCTTTCTAGGGCCAAGTCTACAACCATGTCACTCCTACCAACTTAACTCAAAAATGCCTTCATAACAAAACAAGAATTCATTAAATAATTCTAAATTAGGCTTCCTTAGAAATAGTTCCAAAAGAATGCATATCCATGCCTTTAATAGGTTCAATATAAAGGTACCACTAAGTTCTATGTTTTCAAGGTATATAATTTTATAAATGTTCTTATATTACTTGATTAGGGATGTAAATTCTATAAGTCTTAAAGTTGGAGGATAATAAGCCATACTCAACCCTATCTTTTGGATAAAAAAATTCTAGCCATTATTATCTAAGCTTGTGGGAATGGGCAAATGTTGATTGGGGGAGGTATTTTGGAAATCAAGTGATTGAATTCACTTTTCCTCCTATGTCGGTTGTGTAGTTAAAGAGTTATCAAAACATTAGAAAGGTGGAGCCTATGGATGGTCAACTACTCTCCCAATTCATGGAAAGTGGCTCTTTAACAGAAATGTCACTTCAATGCACCTTTGCACAAGATATAATGAATATAATAAGCAACAACGGACACTTGATTTATGTAATGTCCCCAACTCAAAACAAGATGATTAATAGCAGGTTGACTGTCCTTTCCTTGGTTTTCCCAAGAGGAAGAGGATGTAGAGCTTCATTGGGTAAGAAACGAAGTCCTTGGCTTGTTCTTAATTCTAATTTTAAGTTGAGTGCACGTCTTTCGATGCAAATTAAGTGAACTTTAGTTATTTTAAAGGAACTTAATTTATTTTATGTTGGGCACATCTTTTTAGGCAACTTAAAGTGATGCCTAGCCAAAGGACTTGAGTTGTCCCCTTTTCATGTACTTAAAGTGACAAAAAAAAAAATATTGTCACTTTATTAAATGTTATAACATCACTTTATTTAATAAAGTGCTCTTCTAGAAGCTGGAGGTGGTTACACTTGGATTCTTCTAGAAGATTCAGCTAAGCCTTTAAAAGGAGATGAAGGCAAGACATTTAGGCATTGTGTGATGAAGATTTCTGCTTATTGCTGCTGCAACTTGGCTTGAGGATTGAAACCCTGGAGTATCCCTGGTTTCGGTGAGACATACAGGCTCTCCCTAGTCAGAAAAGTGTGTTTCGGTGAAAGAACTTCGGTTTGTGAAACCCTAGCACATTGTTTATTGAAGGCTGCAATATTTTATCAGGTTTGGAGGCCAAAATCACAAGGTTATCAGCACTGGTTACTCAGATCTGAAGGTGTTCACTGCTGCAAATCATCCATTCTGGTTTTTCTGAAGACAGCAGTTGAAGGGCAACAATTTCAGACCTAAAGATAGTCATTTTGAGCACTCAACATCACTTTTGGAGGGGTGGCTAGGGTTAGAGAATTTTTTGACCTAAATCTAGAACATTTTTGGTATGAAATCCGCATGTTTACTTTATGGAAAAAGTCTGATATGTACTTCTGAAAATTTCTGGGCAATTATGAGGGTTTAAAATGTCATTTTTCAGAGTATAGTAATATTCAAAAAAAATTATTAAATCTGACCAGAATTTCTGATTTTGTTTGGAGCTATTTTAATGCAAATAGAATTCAGATTTATGTCCTAGTTTGTGAAGAAATTTGTTATTAGTTTTGTGCCCTAGTTTCAGAAATTTTTAATTTTTTTTAGTATCCTATTTGGGGATATTATAGTGGTATTAGAGCTGCAAGAACTTGGCAGCCTGCTTGGGTTGACTGCATGCGTGGAAAGGGAGGTCATAGCTTGGAAAAGTTGAAGGAATCAATGGAAAATCCCAATCAGCCACCCTCATCAAATGAAGAAGAAGCAAGACAAATGTTTTCAGAAATGGTGAGGCTGTTACATGATAACAATCTTTATGTAAGTCAGTTGGCTCATAATACAACATATGGAAGGTCTATGGTGCATATAGAGAGGGAAGTAAATAGCAAAACTGCAAAAAATAAAGAATGTTCTTCCAACAAATCCATTGGTTCATCACAATCCAGACTGTTCATGTCTACTTCCATACAAGAAGATGAACTTACATAAGAGGAACCTATTGAAAATAATAAGGATGCTAAAATATTAGCTAAGTATCAAGCTTTGGGACCGGATTTTCAATCAGCCATCTCTTTCATGGACTATTTGGAGGTCACCAAGCGCATGAAGCCCAAGCAAAAACAAAATCAAGGGAAGCAGAATTATGGGTTGCAGAAGAGGTTGGAACAACTATCCCTACCTAGTTTTGATGGGTCATCCAAGTGTACAACTGGAGCTTGGGTCCAAAAATTGGACACTTATCTTGCTTTGAATCAGATGAAAGAGATTGAGGCTATCAACTTTGCTACCCTTAACCTTGACATGAGTGGTGGTATCATGGGTTAGTGATACAAGGGCATGGATCAATAGTCTCTTATGATCAGTTTTGCACTACATTGATAGAACGGTTTGATCGAAAGGATTCAGAGGCACACTCCAGGGAGTTGGCTCAGTTGAGACAGGTTGGGACACTTGATACATATATCTCACAGTTTTAGTGAATATTAGTCATGGTTTCTGATGTGTCTGAGAAGAGGTTGATTCCTTGGTTCATAGAGGGCTTGTCAAAACCTCTCAAGTGTTGGGTCTCATAAGTCAAACCCTTTGGAAGGTCAACTAAGGGTAAATGAAGGGATGGTTGTGGCAGCTCTAAACCATTTTGATCATGTTCAAAAGATGATGGCAGGTTTGTGTTGGAAGGCTCTAGGGAATCATTACGGTTTTGAGGGAGGTCCATCTCTTGCCAACTTGCATGAACTCAAGGAAGCCTTGGTGGTAGTGAAATCATACTACCTGCACTTGCAGATAGAGATCATCTTTTCACACTTGGTGAGATATACTTTGATGCTTTGAGAAGAAAAGAAGATGAGGTGGATAAGCTTTGTGAGGAGTTGAGCATGGTACACTCTTCATCATACATAGCAGCATTTCAGACTTCTATGTCAGCCACATCCGATGAAAAACAATGCAACATGAAGATGGCAAAAAGTGGAGACATGGAGGAAGGACTTGAAAGGTCCTATGATGAAGTCATGAAGGTAGAAGAGACACATACACATGAAGATTCAACTTGCAGCCATGGGACAGATTTTGTGACACATGGTACACTTGATTTTCACTTGGAGACATCTCGTGGACCAGCACTTGTTGATATCCATCCACTTATGGGAAGAGAGATGATTGAGATTGAGGAAGACATCACACTTGGGCATGAGGTAAGGACTGATTTTCTGATGTATGACAGGAGTCCCTTATCTTCATATCATCATGATATAACAACCAAGAGGATCAGCCTTGAGGCTCATGATTTCCCTTGGGAGGCTCATGTTAGATTGGTACTTGATGCAACAAGGAGGAAGAAGATGTTTGAGGTGAATAAAGACACCATGGAGAGGTATGACAATTGTTCTGATTTTTCTGATTTGGAACAGCAGTCTTTGGTTTTTGCATAATCTTGACTCCTACTCATGAGGAGGATAGTAAGAAGTCTTCTTCTATAGTTGGCATTCAATTGGGAGACATACATGAGGTCTTATTTGCATGTCCAAGACACAAGAAGACCAAGTCAGTACAACTTGACATGGCAAAGGCAACGAAGATTCAAAGCATGTGGCATGTAAGGAATGAGCCATGCATGGTGGCTAAGCAAGTGGAGCAATCAGGTTCGAGGTATGATTCAAAACTCCTTGAGTGTTTACATAGCTTGCTTCAAGAGGTTTTGGTGTCACCTCTTTCGGAGAGCCATTTGAAGGCTCACACAATAGACTTGGATGTGCATGATATTTATGGAGCCACCATTGACAAGTATAATGCAAATGTTGATTTCATGATTACACACAGCAATATAATATCTTCACATGATTTTGGTAGTCAAATGGTGATTGAAATGCTTCAAGGGGATAATGTTGGTAAGAGGCTTCATTTTGTTGATCTCCAATCTTTCAATGAAATAGGGATGATAGAACTGTTGACGGGTGTTTTATGACCACACCAACACAGAATAAAGTTTCCCAACGGATACTCTATCCTCTCTTGAACAAAGTATTCTGCATGCTAAGATTGCCAAAAAGATCATGCATTCAACTCCAAAGTTCCTTATGCAGTGGATAGTCTTAGTTGGCTTAATGTGATTTGCTGGTTATTCCAAGGGGACTTACACAATTGTTCGATCAAAAGAGAAGAACTTGCAGGACACGAACGATTTATCAATATTGTTCGGGTTTCCTAAGCTAACCGGGAAAATACTGAAATTAAAAGGATAGGGATAGAGATTCTATTGTCTACTTCTAAATGCAGGATACGGAGATCAAATCTTGCAAGCTGAAACCAAGTTCTACTTCGCCTCACTTCGGACAGCTTCTACAGAGCTGGTGCAATCTTCAAAGGGATAACGAGAGATATTCAAACTACAACTCAACATGCAAATACCATCACAACGACGCATACCAACATATGAACCGTAATTGAAGTTAAGTTCAAAATATTCTAGTCGACCACGCAAGGCAAACCCACCGTCAGTGAGCCTGCTAGTGGTATGGATAACAAAGCTTGCTCAAATCAAACACCACATTCCACAACTACCAACTACTTGCATGGAATAAAAATCTATTTTACTTTAAGCTACTCTTAGAATTCTAAGTGAATTGGAAAGACGAAGAAGCCTTGCTGGCTATTCACAACAAAAGATGGAACCATCAAGCAATGACAACTCTTTATATTATGATAGCGTTCACATCAACTTCTTACAAAGCCTTCAAATGGAAAACTTTCTTTCCTCCTCAATCTATGCTATGCTAACTTCTATGCTCTACTCTCTATCTGCTCTCTGATCTAATTCTAATTTCTAATCTAATAATTACAAATGAGGGGGGATGCCCCTTTTATAGTTGGCCAACTCCTGTGGACGGCTCAGATTAAATTACAATGAAGGGCTCAGATTGAGCCACTTAAGCCCTAGTCAAGGTTTTGCCCTAAAAACCGCCACAAAGAGGAGTGGGGTAATAAATGAACAGAAGATTCTCCACTACTCTGCAGAAACCACTATGAGCAATTAATGCCCACTATCATTCAGAAGATTCTCGTTCAGAAACAGGTTCCCACTATTCTTTTCTTTGACTGCAAACTCGATCAATCTGGTCATCATAGCTTCTGATATTGCCGAAGAGGGACTTCACACTTAAGAAGAATTCCTCCACTTTGTTCTTCAATCCATCCTGCTGTCACTCCTTAATATTGAAGTTTTCGCTCATTCCTCCTCCTTAGCCTTGAGGACATTTTAATGCTTGAGGATGATCTTTGATGCTTGGGCCTTCGCCATTTCTTCCATCTTGATCTTGAAGGGTTTTCTTGTCCTGGACTCGACTATTTCTTCCTTGCCACCTGCCTGCCCGAGTTGGGTACATATGAGACATCATGGAGGAGTTTGAAATGTGTAACTTTATCCTCTTCCAAGGTTATAATGTTGTCTTGCTCTATCACCTCAAGTCATCATGCTTGGTCCCGGTGTTCATCCCGCAAAACAAATAAAAAGAAGGGCATCAGAACACTTATAATATAAATCCATTTTACTTACCTAATTTCCATGTTCTGATTTCCAAGGTCTAATTGATCTCTAGATCTGATAAAATTCATCATTTTTCTCTAGCATAACTTTTCATCATGGCGTATTTAGAGACTTGTGAGTTCATTTCATAAGGTCTTCTTCAAGGGCGCATCTATCACCTTGAGCTTTCATTCTCACGCCTTAGAAACTTTTCTTCAATGCTTTCTTCCTTGGGCACATATGACCCCTTGTGCTTTTGTTTCATGCCTTAGGAAAATTCTTTAAGCTTTCTTTCATTTCTCCATGCCTTTTTGCTTCCTTCAAGGGCGCATTTGGACCCTTATGCTTTCATTTACTTGCCTTAGACAATATTCTTCAACCTCTTATCACCTTGGGTGCATTTGGCCCCTTGGCATTTCATTTCATACCTTAGCCAATTTTCAACACCTCCTCTTACTTATCTTGGCGTATTTCAAAGGGTCTACCTTCATTTTACAACTTAGAAATTTTCGATTCATCTACCTCCTTTAAGCGCACATCACCTCTTGTGCTTTTGTTTTAGCACTTAGATAATCTCCACTTGAGCATCCTAGGGCGCATTTTGAGGGGGGAACTTCTATTTTGACACTTGGAATCTTTTCATGTCTTCATATTCTCCCTAGGGCACACTTAGGAGGGTCTTCTCCAAATTTTAATGCGTTGGGAAATTTTAAACTCATACCCTCATGTCAAGGGCGCATTTAACCCCTCCAACTTTTATTTCCCATGCCTTAGAAACTTTTACTTGCTTCATCACAAGGTGGGCGCATTCAAGGGTGCCACTTTCATTTTTCTTTACTTAGAAAACTTCTCCATGCCTCTAGCCACCTTGTCTTGCCTTGGGTGCATATGGGGGTGTCTAGTTTTATTTTCACCACTTAGAAAAATTTCAAACTTACTCAACTTGCTAAGGGCGCATTTGAGGGGTCCTCATGCCATTTTTTTCGCCTTAGAATTTTCTTGACACATTGATGCCTAGGGCGCATTTGATACCTTGAACTTCCATTTTACATGACTTAGAAACTTTATCACCCTCACCTCTTCATGAGGGCGCATTTGAAGGGGTGTGCTGCAATTTTCATACTTCGAAATTTTATGCCTCTGCTACCTCAACCTTGGGCGCATTCCCTAGGTGATGCTTCCACTTTACATACCTTGGAAAACTTTTCATGCTTTGCTACCTCAACCACTTGCTTAGGGCGCATTTAGAGGGGTCAACTCATGTTTTAACTTAGAAAATTTGCTCAACATCCCCAAGCTCACCTTGGGCACATTTTGGGGGTCAAGCTCTCATTTTAGCTTGCCTTAGAAAATTTCTCCACACAACTCCTCTTGATGGGCACATATTGGAGGGGGAGCCTTTATTTCCAGCTTGTGTTTTAGAGCATTTTGTATCACCCACATGAGCTAGGGTGCATTTGAGGGTGCCTACTTCTATTTCATACTTAAACAAATTTCTCAAGTTCTCATTCCCTCTTGGGCGCATTTTAAGGGGTTTAGCTTCCATTTTCCTTAGACTTGGATGCTTTCTTCATGTGGGATGCTGAGTAAACTTCTAAGGGTGACTTAGCCAATTTTGGCTGGCTTGCCCTTGGTTTCTATTTTTAGTAACCTCTTGATTTCCTGACCTCGGCAGCTCCGTTTGACTTGAAATTTTCCCAACAGGATCCTCATGACCTATCTGACTAGTTCACACCTGCCCCTCGTGCCAACCCGCTATTTATAGCCCTGTTCTGGAGGTGACTTACTATAAATATTAAGTGCTCGGATTGCGCTCAAATTTTACCAATAGACTGCTCGAAGGATGCTAATCGCAATGGGATACCTTTGTGTTTCATTTTTCTCGAGTTTTACCCCTCTTTTTAGGCATCAGAGTAGGAAACCCTAATCGGACATGCATGTGCCTCAAATGACCTCCGTTTGACCCCATTCCTGTTGCATGCTGCTTTGTTCGTGAAACTGAAGTGCTGGGGAGTTGCTAGAGTGAACCTGCTAAAAATAGTAAGTGTTTGAAAAAGTGATCAACTGACTGTTGAATGCATTTGAATGTCATATTGCCCGAGAGATCTCCGAAAACCCAGAAAAACCCAAAAAACTGGTCCATATGCGGGCACCTACTAAAAATAGCAAGTCATCATTTTGATTTGCATGTCACATTATCACGAAACTCTCGAGAAACCCAGAAAGACTATCCTAACATGCATTGAAAAATCACACATGCAAACCCTAAAATCTACCCCCGAAGCCAGAACTGCTGAAAATAGCAAGTTGTCTGAATCTGCTCAAATTTTGCGTGCAAGCACTTTGAAGTATCCTAAATGTGGTGAAGCAGTCAAAATTCCAAAATCCTGAGGAAAAAATCCCCAAATTGGGTACTTACTAAAAATAGTAAGTTGTCAGAATTCAGTGAAATTTAAATGGGGGCCTGCCTGGAGCCTCCTGATTGCAATGCCATTCTTAGATTTCACTTTGCCAACTTGATTTGACCTCAAACAAGCCTGAAAAATGAAAACCCTAAGTTCACAAACTTAGCCAAAATTTCAACTTAGGGTCCAAGATAGGTACATCCTCGAAAGACCGCGAGGAACAGAGAGAGACGCAAAACAACCCAAAAACAAAACCAAAAGACCATAATGGAGCAAAAATTAGGGTGTCCCCATTGTGAATGGGGTGATGTGTGAAAAGGTCACAACAAGATCCAAGATACACAAGAGGTTTGGCATTGCATAATGGTTTTATTATTTCTTGCTCAATGAGATCATCATTACCGAAAGGACACATGGAATGTAATGTTTTGATTTCAACTAAGGCTTATTGTCATGATGGAGATTGTGCTACATTGAGTTATCCTTGCATAATGCTTACATTTCCAAACATGAGTACTTCTTATACAGAGTTGGAGTTCACAATAGCCAGGAAGAAGATTGTATTGAGAGCTTTAGCAGATGGTGCTCCAAGGGTAGCGTTAGCAAAAAGGATGGATGGAGGTTTGTTTTGTGCATGATAAGGTAGATGGTTTTACATGTTGCATGATGTTTTCACTTCCAATCATGAGTCATCATCCTTATGAAGATTTGGGGAACATGATAATTAGAGTAGCACAACGGTCTTCTGCGAAGATTAAGGTATGTGATGGTGAGTTTGCTGATTACATGTTGAGAATAATTGCATTTCTATCCAGGAGAGATAAGGAGAATATTCAGATTGCACAAGAACAGCAAAAGAAATATGTTGATCGCCATAGAGTTGAGAGGTCTTTTGAGGTGGGAGACTTGGTATTTGTGCATCTTCAACCTTATAGACAGTCTTCCGTGAAGGTAAGTGGGGCAAAAAAGCTTTAAACCCAGATTTTATGGGCCTTTCAAGGTAACTAAGAAAATTGATGAAGTAGCATATGAGCTGAAGCTGCCATCTACAAGTAAGATCCACAATGTATTCCATGTATCATGTCTCAAAAGGGTAGTTGGATAGCATGTGACACCTTCCACGGAATTGTCTCCCATGGATGAAGAGGGTAAATTGATACTTATTCCAGAAACGATTTTGCAAGTAAGGGAGAAAAGGTTGAGGAATAAGGTAATTTCTGAATACCTTATCAAATGGAAAAACTTTCCTTTGGAAGATGCAACATGGGAAGAAGAGGAGATTCTTAAGCATCCAAGCCTTCAAATGTTTGAGGACAAGCATTCCTTGGGTGGGGAGGACTGTAATGTCCCCAACTCAAAACAAGATGATTAATAGCAGGTTGATTGTCCTTTCCTTGGTTTGCCCAAGAGGAAGAGGACGTAGAGCTTCATTGGGTAAGAAATAAAGTCCTTGGCTTGTTCTTAATTCTAATTTTAAGTTGAGTGCACATCTTTTGATGCAACTTAAGTGAACTTAAGTTATTTTAAGGGAACATAAGTTGTCCCCTTTTCATGTACTTAAAGTGACAAAAATAATAATAAAATATTATAAGTCACTTTATTAAATGCTATAACATCACTTTATTTAATAAAGTGCTCTTCTAGAAGCTGGAGGTGGTTACATTTGGATTCTTTTAGAAGATTCAGCTAAGCCTTTAAAAGGAGATGAAGGCAAGACATTTGGGCATTGTGTGATGAAGTTTTCTGCTTATTGCTACTGCAACTTGGCTTGAGGATTGAAACCCTTGAGTATCCCTGGTTTTGGTGAAACATACGAGCTCTCCCTAATCAAAAGAGTGTGTTTCAGTGGAAGAACTTCGGTTTGTGAAATCCTAGCACATTGTTTATTGAAGGCTGCAAGGTTTTATCAGGTTTGGAGGCCAAAATCACAAGGTTATCAGCACTGGTTGTTTACCTCGCGGAGTGTTTCTATCAACATACTACTTACACAAGAAGTAAACTGAACTAGATGCGATACATAGACAAAATAACATAATAAGGCTGAATCATGAACACTTCTATTCATTCATTGCAAGTATCAACATATACAATCTGACTGTCATAGTATTATCAATTCCCCATAACATAACTCCCATCCGACTACATGATCCCAGTACATATAACATTCGGCGGTGGTTGAGCAACCAACCGTCGTGTCGCTTCATAACCATAACTAATCAAGACTTCGTTACATGCCATTAACCATACTTACTTATTCCCGCTACAACTAATGTTTTATTACCAAAGCCACCGACCGACTACGCTAAGACCGACTGGGCTAAGACCGACTACATACGTCGGCTTACATCATCCCCCCCCCAAAAAGAAGTCGGTTTCCTAGACGACTAACACAAAAACTGGGAGCCCATTTACAAAACAGATTTAGTGAGAAGAGGGTTGAGAAGACATCCCTGGTGGCTAAGGGATTGAAGAAGTGGTTGCCGAAGTGGTGAGTTGACGCAGCCGGTACACCTCCTCGGTACGTTGTTGCAGGTGGCAAGTGGCCTTCAATTCCTTCTCTCACGTGGTCTTCACCAAATGCACTGCTTCCTTCAACTTTTTGTTCGCCTTCGCCAGTTCTTCATCTTTCCTTGCTAACTGTTCAGCCATTTCTTCCTCCCGCACCTTCATTCTTCTTTCCATCTCCAGTATGGTGTTATCTCGGTCGGTCACCTTCTTGTTTTCTTCCTCTAATGGGTGAGAGAGCTCCAGCCTTTGTTTCTCGATAGATTCTGCCTTGGCATGCATGTTTTGGGAGAGCGTGATTGCCTGGTCTACCTTCGTCTCCATTTGGTCTACCTTCATCTCAAACTCCTTGCAGGCTAGAAACAAGGACCTGTATGCTGCCTCCATCTCAAAGAGTTGGGCCACCAGCTTGTCGTCCTTCCCACGGAAAGATGGCCTCTTAGGATACCACACTGCCATCATCTCAGGTGTCTTTCGGCCCACCCATTCACCTGTAAATATCTTGTTTAACTCTTTTTCACTCTCTAAGTTCATGAACTGAATTATCCGTTTAGCCTCCTGCTCCGCTATGGGTGAGTAATTTCTATTCAGTGTCTTGGGCTATGGATGTACCTTTAAATTGTGCTGATTGGATCTTCTCTGTCAGGCTTGGGAATTACCACCGCAATCCCTTCAGACACATCCTCACTAGACTCCCCGTTGGTACTAGCGGTTGCAGGTACGGCTGGTTGCTCTGCTCTCGAAGTCTCCCCATCTAATGGAATGTGTATTACCTGTGGTGCCCCTTCTCCTACTCCTCTTAGTTGTTCTGTATCCGCCTGCTGAACTACTGGTATGTGAGCCGTTATCTGTGTGCTCTCAGCTGTTCCCATCGATTGCTGAGTGCTCCCTGTAGGTTCTCCCTCCATTGCCTACAAGCCAAGTGAGTGTATAGGGGAAATGTCTTCTTCCCAAATGGAGGAGCCCATTTCCATCAACCATCCGTCTACCTGGAGTACCTCCCCGGGTGGTGCATTCTCACCTACTGTGTTGTCCCAGGTTGTCTTCTCTGTTTCTACCCGTTCATCTGGCACACCTCCTATCAATGGTATATCACTGGTCATTCCGTCCTCTGGTGCTATGTCCTCTACAGGCATCTCTGGCTCACCCTCAACTGTTCCAACTGCATCAACTTCCTCCCCTGGCTCCTGTTTGATAGGTGTTATTGCCCGAGGATTTACCTCTCTCAAATAAATGCCAACTGGTGCAGTGCTGTCGGTTGAGGAGAGTGCTAACTGATCATATTCATCACTAGCTGGCTACTTCCTCTTCCTCCTTGTCGTCTTTGGTTCCTCCACTGTGCCACCTGCCTCTAAGGTTGTCCACCTGAATACTGTCAACCAAGAAGAGTCATAATCCCTGGTTGGCTGTAGTTTCCCCAGTTTGCCTTGCGGCACCTGATTATAGACGGCATCCAGAAATAGTGTTATCAGATGCTGGGTCATGTAGAATGCTTTATGTTTGCATTCTAGAAATTCTCTAACCCTTTCTGACAGGTAGAGCGCCTAATTGTAAATCTGTCCTACACTCAACCCGAACATGAAATCCACCATCCAGGTTGCTATGTCCGAGGCTCGACTGGCACCTGTCAACTTGCACTTGATGAGGTCCATGATGCATTTCCACTCAGAACTCAGCATGTTTTTTCGTAGTCCCCTCGCCCCTGAACTCCACACCATCTCTTTCTCTTTTTCTGTGATATCAGGCCTGCAAATGCGTTTAATAATCATTTCTTTCTACCGAGTTGTCATCTTTGTGGTTGGTTTGGCAACTACCTTGCCAGACGCAGGTATGCCAAAGACTCGCCTAAAGTCGGCTGGTGAGAAAGCCACCGTCACTGGAACTCCTTCATACTCAATTGTGCTCCAGTGACCATGCTGATTGTAATTGGCCACAATATCCTTCAAATAGTTCTCGAAATCTCTGGAGTTGAAAAATGGGCATTGTATTACCTTGTCAACCTGTGCCATCGCCAGTGCTTGCTTCGTCCTTCCAGCAAGTTTTGCAGTCTGTGCCTGTGAGGCTCTCCCATGTCAATGAATCTGCTATCACGTTGTCCGTCTTTCCCTTA
Organism: Sequoiadendron giganteum; assembly: GCA_007115665.2. NCBI lineage: Eukaryota > Viridiplantae > Streptophyta > Pinopsida > Cupressales > Cupressaceae > Sequoiadendron > Sequoiadendron giganteum. Next base: position 58,398,157 of record CM021100.1, on the reverse strand, counting down.
TCTGTCTTAGGTCTGAGTATTATTTTCTTTCCCTTGGCACTCGTGCTGGCATCCATTGTCCTCTGCTTACTGAATTGAAATTGACTGACAATGACTTTTCCAATAAATTTAATCCTTGAAACGTATCCTGGTACGACAGTTACCTTTTCCTGTTGCTGGATGCGAATGTTGCTTCTTGGTACGGATTTTCCTTGATGCTACTAGCGTACGGATTTTCCCTGTTGCAGTCATACGGATTTTCCTTGTTGCAACCGTACGGGTTTTCCTTGATGGTGTACGGACTCTTTCTGCTGATGGTGTGCTGTTTTTTGCTTAACATGTACGAACTTCTAATTGCAACGTACGGACTTCTTCCCACCCTGGCGTACAACTTTTTGTTGGCAGCGTACGGACTTCACCTCCCAACGTACAGACTTCAAATTGTAGTGTACGGACTTTCTCTTAGCTAGGCGTACGGACTTCTCCTTGCAATGTACGGGTTTCAGCTTGTAGCGTACGGATTTCCTTATGCACTGTGCGAACCTACTTTCCCTTTGGCGTACGGATTCTTCTTCCTGATGTACGAACTTCTTATCTCTTTGGCATATGAATTTTTCTTTTGTGCGTACGGATCTCTGTGCCAATGAGTGGCGTACGGATTTCTCTACTAAATGTCGTACGACCGTCCTTCCATATTGGCGTACCAATTTCTGGCAAATTTGTACAGGCTTGTCACAAATCCGTACGGGCTTGTACTGGTAGGTTTTCTGACGGCTTCCTCTCTTTTGTCGTATGGCCAATGTCTTCAACCTTTGCTGTATGAAAAAAGTTCTTGCAATGGTTGCATTAAATAAGACTCCTTTTACTTTAGGTCGCACATTTGTTTTTATTGTTATTATTATTTTTTTTAATACTTTAATATTTTATTTTATTTTCATTTCGCCTGATTCCTTTTTCTTATTTTTCTTTCTTTTCACTATGCGTCTCTCGTTTCTCAATTTTTCTTTTTCATTTCCTCTCTCCTCTCTCTTCAATTTCCTCTCTTTTAATTTGTTTTTCTCTCCTTTTAATATTTCTAATATTTTTTTATCAATCTCTTCTTCTCTCTCGTGTCTTTTTTTCTTTTCATCTCTCTTCTTCTCTCTCCTGTTTGTTTCTTTTTCTCTTCTTTCCTCGTACTCCATCACCTTCTCTAACTTTTAATTTGGATGCATAATACCATTTACATGTGTGCGGGAATCGTTTGTAACATTCCTCCTCACAACAAGTCCCTATGTATTGAATGTCAAACCATTTATCAAGTAAAGGAGCAGGGCCATTACCTTTATATCAGCCGTCGACATACCTTCCTCCGTACTGTTGGTACCATGTAACATCCTCACCTTCTACTGTGGAGGTCCCGCTGGATTTGGTATTATTTTCCAAAGTCCGTCTTTTGTTACTATCTTCCTTATCCTCGGCACCTTCCTTCTTTCTCTTCTCATTAGCTATAGTATTTCCTCCATATACCCATCCACATGTGATAGGAATTTATCTTCTATCATGATCACAGTTTTTAGGCAAGGAGCCGTCTTTTCGAAGTATTCTTCCCATTGTTCATCGTCCCAATCTTCCTTCTCTTCGTCATTCTCTTCAGGTTTGGGTTCTCTTGCGGCTTGTTCTTCCTTCTCCTTTTGTGCCTCTTCATCTATTTCCTTTGCGAGGTACCCCTTTCGTATGCCCTCGTATGGTGCAACGTAACTCCAGTGTCTGCCCATTCATTTCCATAGTGCAAGTGTCCCAAACACTACATTGGTTAGATGTTTGTTTATCCGTGGTACCACAATTCCCTCTACTTTCTTTTCCACTAATCTCTCTTCCATTATATGGTTCCTGCTTGCCCAGATTTCTTCTCCTGCGTATCCGGGGCCTCCCAAACCCCAATCTTGCTCTCTCGATGCCTCTATCTGCACAGGCCAATCTTCCTTGGTGGCATAGCCGAGCATATTGATGGCTATAATGTGTTCCTTGTCTTTTCTCTCCTGATATATCTTTAGCTTAGATCCGTTGATTGCACTTGGTAGGGATGATCCATCCAAATTCTCGAGTTTTATAGACCCATTGCTGCATACTTCTTTGATCTTGAACGGTCCTAACCACCTTACTTTGAACTTCCCTGGTTTAATCTCGTTACGGCCGTTATACTTCAAAACTAATTGTCCTGGCTGGAAGTCCATTCGTCGGAGGTGTTTGTCGTGCCAATGCTTCCTTCTCCGTTGCATATTTTTCGTGACCCATTGTGCCATCACTCTCCGCTCGTCTAGTTTGTTGAGTTTGTACAACCGCTCCTTCAAACTCTCTGTATCTCCTAACCGGTTCTCTATGGCTATTCGTAGACTCGGTACCATGTATTCCATTGGTACTACTGCTTCCTAGTTGTACATTAACTGGAAAGGTGTGTCCTATTGTTACTTTGTATGTCGTACGATATGCCCACAGGACAGCTGGTAGCCGCTCTTCCCAATCCGCTTCCTCTATACCACAAGACTTGTGAATAATTGCCACTAGAACCTTATTCGTAGATTCTGCTTGGCCATTGGCTCGTGGGTAGTACGGGCTAGATAAGTTGTGGAATATCCGAAACTTTGTTGTCATCAATCGGATGACGTGATTCACAAAGTGTCCTCCTCGATCACTCGTAATTTGGATTGGGATCCCGTACCGTGTCACTATCTGTTCGTAGATGAATCTGGCTGTGCTTTGGGCTGTGTTATCTGGCAATGCTCGTGCTTCAGCCCACTTCGTGAGATATTCTGTCACCACCACGATGTATCGACACCGGTGTAGGTGACTCACTTTCAGTGGTCCGATAAAGTCCAATCCCCATCACTCAAACAACTCCTAAGGCTGGGATGGATAGAGTGGCATAAAGTCCCGCTTCAGAGGTTTTCCCACTCTCTGGCAGGTGTCACATCCTACACCCACTCCCGTGCGTCTGTGTGCATCGTCGGCCACCATAGTCCTACCAGAAGAATTTTTCTCGCCGTGGCATCCGATCCCATATGCCCGCCAGCCAAACCCTCATGTGCTTCCTTCAGTACCCCTGGTATTTCCTCTTCTATAACACATCTTCGGAGGATCTGGTCGGACCCCATCTTGTATAGCAAGCCATTAATTAGCTGGAAGGTTTTGCTTTTTAGTACGAGCTTTCTCCTATCCGCTAGTGCCATTTCCTTGGGGAACGAGGAGGTGGACAAGTACTCTCCGATCTTTTCGTACCATGACGGAAGTATTGCAATCTGAAACAGGTGTGCATCGGGGAAATCTTCGTTCACGCCTCCTTCCGCAGGTTCACCTGACCATATTCTTGACAACTGGTCGGCGATCACGTGACTCTTCCTTGGCCGTACTATGATAGTGAACGTGAACTCTTGAAGTAATAGCAGCCATCTACTCACTCTGCCTTGGATTATAGGCTTGTTCACGAGATACATCAGAGCTTGATGGTCCACGTAGAAGGTGAATGGTGTTGCTAGCAAGTAGTGCCTAAATTTCTGTACGGAGTACACCATCCCCAGTGCTTCTTGCTCGGTCGTACTGTAGTTCTTCTCTGCCTTCGAGAGTAGCCGACTAGCAAAGAATACCGGTTGGTCCAACCCATGTGCTCCGACTTGTGCGAGTGTTGCTCCTATGGCAAAGTTTGAGGCATCCACATGTACATGGAATTCTTTGTCCCAGTCCGAGTACACTAGGATGGGTGAACTGATTAGCCGATCCTTTAGTTCCTTGAATGCTTTTTCTTGTTCTTCCATCCATAGGAAAGGTTGTCCCTTCCTTGTCAATAAGTCAAGTGGGTATGATACTTGTGCAAAATTCTTAATGAACCTCCGGTAGTACCCGACATGGCCGAGGAAGGATTTCACCCCCGTGACATTTTTCGGAGCCTCCATATGTACGATGACCCTTATTTTGTCAGGATCGGTCTTTAGCCCGGCTTTGCATACAATATGGCCTAGTAACTTCCCCTGCGGTACCATGAACCTGCATTTCTTTGGGTTCAATGCTAGACGTGCTGCTCGGCATCTTTCCATGCATTCTCCAAGGGCTTTGAGATGTTTTTCCTTGTCACTAAAAATAGACCAGTCGTCTAGGAATGCTCTAAAGTTGCCCATCGACATCTTGTCAAATATGTGCAAAATTATCCTTTGGAATGTGGCCGGTGCGTTACACAACCCAAATGGCATCCGGCGGTACGCGTATACTCCGTCTTCGACCACAAAAGTTGTCTTCAACTTGTCTTCTTCGGCAATACAAATTTGGTTATATCCGGAAAACCTGTCCAGGAACAAGTACATTTCATGCCCGGCGACCTCCTCCAAGATGGTGTCAGTGAAGGGAATTGGAAACGGGTCCTTCATTGTTACTGCGTTCAAACATCGGAAGTCGACACATATCCGGATTTGCTCCGATTCTTTCTTTAAGGAAATGACAATTGGTGACACCCACTCGCTCACATTTACTTTGAAATTGATTCCCGCCTCCAACATCTTCTCTATCTCCTCTTGTACTTTCGCGGCATAGTTCTTGTTCATCCTATACGGTCTCTTCCGTACGGGTTGGGCTCCTGGTACAAGCGGAATCCTATGCACGCACAACTCTGATGGTACTCCTTTCAAATCCTTGTATGTCCAAGCGAAGGTGTCCTTGTACTCCATGAATATTTTGAATGCCGCCGCCCTCAGTACTGGGTCCCAGTCATCACCAACGAGGATCTTCCTAGGCTTCTCTTGTTCTCCCAAATTCACCCTTTTGATTGTCAGTTCCTCGTACTTGATGGGTTTATCTTGTTCAAGCTTATGGGCTGGCGTCTCGTCTAACTCTGCCATGCCTTTCTTATATTCGCCATACTCTGGCGGGAATGCCTCACTGGCGGAGCCCTTATCTTCGCCTTCTTCCCCTTCCTTGATCTGCAACATGTTGCAATCTGGGTGGAAGACTTCATAATCCTCCATTTGCCAGTGAAATAACCCGTTAGTGAACTGGTTTCATCTTCTGAACAACTTCCAATTTCTAGAACGCCTTCCTCGTTTGGCTCCATGGTTCCCCTTTCTTCATCGCCATCTGATCCCTCGTCAGATTCTGAAGATGCTAAGTCCTCACTGACCGCCTGATTCTTCAAATCGATGATATACTTCTTTCCACGGCTCTCGATGGCAAGGGTATTCTTCTTCCAGTTATGGTTCGCCTTGGCGGCAATTAGCCATCTACGTCTGAGAAGTGCATTGTACGCTTTTCTCTCTAGTGGAATGACCACAAAATTTAATAGGAATTGTTGTGTACCTATCACAACTTTTTGTGCCATTAATGTACCGATGGGTTTGATATTATGTTGATTGACGCCCACCAGTTGGAATGTCGGTGGCCAGAGTGTGGGCTTCTCGAGGTTCTTCCATGTATCCTCAGGTAGTACGTTAACTCCCAATCCTCCGTCGACGATGGTATTAGAGAGTTTCATCCCCAAGATTTCCATCTGTACGATGGCCGGTTTCCTCCCGCCACTTATTGCGAGTAGCGTTGGATCTGAGGTTGCTCTCGTTGGTTCTGTGGTGTCTTCGCTCGGACCTATTTGAGTGTTGTCCGTCATGATATTTTTGAGTGCTACTCTTAGTTGCGGCATGGTTTGCAGAAGGTCTATTACCTTGACTGGTATAGTTGTGTGAAGTACTTTCCGTACGATGTTCTTTTCCAACTCTAATTGCAACGACGTGTTTGCCGCTTTGGTAGTTCTCCGTTCATTTGCCATTGCTTCTTCTACTTCTGCCCTGGCTTCTCGGAGTCGTTCTTTCTCCGTACGGGGGTCCGAGTAGTTATCTTTTTTCGTCTGCGCCCTTGTAAGTGCCAGAACTTCTTCATCGGCTACCTCCAGTATGTTGACACCTTTCTGTTTGGGACAGTTGGTGTCTTCATGATCACCCAGACCGCACCACTTGCACAGCTTCCCTTCGGCACCTTGGCCGCTCTGGCATTCCCTGGCAAAGTGGCCCCATTCGCTACATCTCCAACATTGGATCATGGGTCGACCTTTGCTGTCATATTGGATTTTGCTTCTTGGTGTGGTGTTTCTCTGACTGTTGTGATAGCCGCTAGGGGATGCGTTGTTATTCTGATGCTTCGGTGGTGTGGTCGGAGGGGTAGATTGTTCCCCTTGTGTGAAGAACACTTGTGCACTCCGTGTTTTCAAATTGTACGGGCATTCTTTGACGGAGTGGCCCATAACTTGGCAGATGTCACAAAACATCTTCTTTGGGTAGTTTGCTTTTGTATGGCCTTCCATTTTACATTCCGTACACCATAGTTTGGTTGGTTCCTTAGATCCTTCCTTGTCTGCTTTTAGTTCCTTCATCATCCTTAGCATGTCGCGACGGAGTGCTTGTACAGTTTTTGATTCATCCCCACTTTCTCCCGTGCTTTCTTCATCATCATGCTTCTTCCCTCTAGAGGATGTCTTGTTCTCGCTTTCAATATCCATCGCTCAGTTGTATGCTTCTGTGTATGAGGATGGAGGTACTACCTTCATGTTTTTTCGTAGCGAGGGAAGGAGCCCTTCGATAAACCATCTCTTCTTTAAACCATCTGCTGGTTGTGATTCTAGTTTCCCCAATAGATCTTTTAGTTTCCAGTTGTAAGTTCGTACACTTTCGTTCTTCCCTTGTTTGGTGTTGTAAATCTTGGCCACAATTTCATTGTCGTCTCTCAACAGTTTGAATTCGTCTTGAAATGCCTGCTTCAACACCCTCCATGAAGCTTTCTGTGTTTGGTCCAACTTCGAGTACCAGTCAATGGCACTGTCTCGGAGTGTCGCCGAAAATGCTTTCAACTAGTTATCCTGGTCATCTTCTCCACTTGCTATCCAAATTGTCTCGCACGTCTTGCAGTGCCGTATTGGATCCTCTGACCCATTCCCTGTAAACTTCGGCAACTTTTGTCGTTCTGGAGTCACCATCCTGCCCCGCTGTCCTCCCCGTGTATTGCACCTGACTGGATTGGTTTCGGTACATTTTGGTGCGTCACTTGCACTCTCGGCCACGTCCGAGTCACCCTTTTGTCCCCTATCAGCGTCCTCTACACCTTGGGTTTCCTGGGTCCCACTCCGGTGCTTCCTCTGCCAAGGGGTCTTGGGCTCAGATCTCCCTATCCTTAGCCCTCCGTCGTCGTCCGATATGGACAACTCCCAAAAGCGTTGGATACTATTTTCAAGTTCACCGCTCAAGTCTTCCTCATTTTCTTGGTTTTTATGTTTTTCTACGTACGGGGTGCCGAATGGTTCCTCGTACTTCTCTTCCTCAGGGTGCTAATGTGATTTACTAAATCTCAGCCGCCGGTTTTCTTGCTCTTGTATTCTTAATGATCGCCGAATTCTTTCCTCCTCCGCTTCGTGCCCGAATGGTACTCGGTTCTTGTCTTTGTTCGGTCGTACGGGCATTTACAGGTCTTTCACGCGATCATTGCTGGTTGCCAGGGGTACGTCTCCGACTAGTGTCCCTTTCTTCCTCCTCCCGTTTGGTTCGTTCCTCGTACCGCTGCAAGATTTGCTGCCTTCGGCGTTCTTGTTCCTCCTCCGCCTGAAGTTCTTGTAGGATGATGGAATGACGGGCCAACAATCTTGGCATGCAGTGGAGGAGGTGATCAACCTCGTTGTTTACTTTGAGGCGATCCCAAATAACTGCCTCAGGGACTTCTTGTCAGAGGGCTTGCCTCCGTACATTGTCTCGTAGGGATATGTTCCAGAGATTTGTCAGATCTCGTGTCAAATCGTCCTCTCTTTCTTCATTCGTTACTATGGGTTCGTCCGCTGGTCGGCCCATTACGTTGCCATTACACCGAGTGCTTCCCTGGTCCGCTTGGGCATCGGTGCCAAATGTTTACCTCGCGGAGTGTTTCTATCAACGTACTACTTACACAGGAAGTAAACTGAACTAGATGCGATACACAAACATAATAACATAATAAGGCTGAATCATGAACACTTCTATTCATTCATTGCAAGTATCAACATATACAATCTAACTGTCATAGTATTATCAATTCCCCATAACATAACTCCCATCCGACTACATGATCCCATTACATATAGCGTTCGGCGGTGGTTGAGCAACCAACCGTCGTGTCGCTTCATAACCATAACTAATCAGGACTTCGTTACTTGCCATTAACCATACTTACTTATTCCCGCTACAACTAATGTTTTATTACCAAAGCCACCGGCCGACTACGCTAAGGCCGACTACGCTAAGACCGACTACATACGTCGGCTTACACTGGTTACTCAAATTTGAAGGTGTTCACTACTGCAAATCATCCATTTCTGGTTTTTCTGAAGATGGCGGTTGAAGGGCAACAATTTCAGACCTAAAGATAGTCATTTTGAGCGCCCAACATCACTTTTGGAGGGGCGGCTAGGGTTAGAGAATTTTCTGACCTAAATCTGGAACATTTTTGGTATGAAATTTGCATGTTTACTTTATGGAAAAGTCTGATATGTAATTCTGAAAATTTTATGAGGGTTTAAAATGTCATTTTTCAGAGTATAGTAATATTCAGAATTTTCTATTAAATCTTATCAGAATTTTTGAGTTTGTTTGGAGCTATTTTAATGCAAATAAAATTCAGATTTATGCCCTAGTTTGTAAAGAAATTTGTTATTAGTTTTGTGCCCTAGTTTCAGAAAATTATTGTTTTTTTAGTATCCTATTTGGGGATATTACAATTTATTTTCAATGAAAGTGGAGCATGTATTCACTAATGAAAGAAAGGTGTTGCATTGGCCAATTCCATTTCCATACTACTATCAAGATTGAGAAACCCCTAAATTCCATGAATCAAATTCCTAAATGTTCACGTACCTTAAAAACATTCTTGGAGCCATAGCAAATTGAATCCAACAACAATCATTTCAATAGTTTACATTAACCTAAGAAACATCGATTATAAAGACATAATAACTATTAAGAACCCATATGGTAAAATTGCATTGAATACCCAATATTTCTACCTAAAACTCTAACGAGCCACTTAGAAATGCAATTCAAAGAGGCATTTACATTATTGCACATCAATCCAAGCAACACCAACTCCAAACAAAACAGGACTCTTAAGGAACCCATTTAATAAAAGCAACAAAGAACACCCAATCCAACAACAAACATTTTAATTTTCTTACATTGAAATCTAATCCATATCCATTGTTCTTATCAAATGAAAATATATTGCAGAGGGTAACATACTCTCTGAGAGCCCCCTCTCTCACTAGAATGAAACCTAGCAAGGTCCAATCCACCCTGGCAACATGATCCACCAAAGCTATGGGGTGAAGCCTTAGTAATGTAGGATAATTGTATCCCTATGTGAGGGGAAGGGTAAAGCAAGGGAGCTCATAAACTACATCCATTTTCTAGGAATACCAAAGGAGGAGATTGTAGTTATTTGTTATTGGCTAAAGAAATTGTTGAGGAGATTATTAATCTCTATCAATTATTTATACTTATTTCCACTTGAACAAGAGAGTCTATGCATCTACCAACATGATCCCAATCTACCTTTTCTCCCTTTTCTCCTTCCTCTCAATCTACCTTTCAACATCAACGATGACCATTGGAGAGAATGAGGGGCAGCCACTATCAAAGGAAATACCTTTATCCTCCCTCACAAACCCACTAGTTTTCATAATTGGCCCATAGAGTAGCGACTCTCCTTAAGCCTTTGACAAAATCCTTCATGGACAACACCTTCTTTCTCTTATGCCAATCCAACTCTTATGTAATTTCTAACCAAGTAAATTGCCCTCCAGTCCCTTTGTTGGTCCTTAGTACTAATTTCATCAAGGAGGGATGCCATCCTTAATAAAGGCATGGTAGCTAACATCCTTCCCTTCTTACAAAATTCCTCTATCTTGTATGCTTTGATGGACATCCACACTCTTGCACCTTTTTTCCCCACCAAATTTCTTTCTAATCCAATTTATGTAGTGATGGTTGTCCACGCCATGTAATAGGGTGCCCATACCTGCACCATACTCCCCTCTCCATCCTTGGCACCTTTTCTCATCCATTTAATTCAGTTGTCATTTTATTTTATTTATTTTCCTATTCTTAGACCACGAGGCATGTGACAAGATGCTGACAAGATTAATGGAGTTCTTGAATACACTTTGCAACTTAGAAAATGTACAATTGTGAATTAAAAGTCTATGCAACACCATAGATTATTTATGCTTTGTATATTGCACAAAAAAATGAAGTGTGGGAGGAAGGTTGCAAATACATGTATTTTGCACACTACTTAATTGCACATGACTCCATTTTTCCCTTCTGCACTTAATATGTTCCTTCTACCTTTATAATGAGCACAAAGAGAAGTGAGGGAATGCAAGTCAACTTTGCAATTGCGCGCATAAAAATTAGTTCTTCGATTCTACCATTAAAAAATGAATATGTGACCTTTTTAATTATCATTCCATGCAAGATTGTGGAGCAGTTGTGTAGGTACACAACTTTACAACTCATTTGCATGCTAAGCTTGCTCTTCTACCTTTTTCTTTTAATTAGTGAATTTTTTCTTAATAATACAAAATTTTGTAATTTCTCTTGACATTTCCATCATTTAAAATCAAACTAGCATTTGATTAAGTCACAAACCTTATAGCTTCAAAACCACGAAAATGCTTACAAATTGTGGAAATTTATTTTTTACTTTATTTTAGTTGCCTAATGTTTTTGACTGTAAACATCTCTCCAGACATTTGGATTTTCAGCAATGGGCAATTTAATTAATCACATAATTAAAATTTTGGTGAATTTGACCAATCACACTTCAAGTTAACATGTGACCAATTGTCAAACCTTTAAATAAACATAAATTTGCATTTGTGAATCAATTGTAACTGCACTCGAACTTGAAATTTATACTAAAACTGATCATGTTTGAACTTTGAACACTCCATTAAAGTTGTTTGTAAGCTTTCTGAGCAATCTTGTGACTTTGCAAAATTGTGAATGCAGTAAAATAAAAACTGTTGAAGACTACCCCAAGATAGTATACATTTCCAACTTCATTGAAAACCTGTATTTCTACTACTAGGATTCAATTGGCATTTAATCATTTTCATACAGATTCAAGTTGACAAGAATTTATGACTCCACTCGTGACACTTTCAAGTGACCAAACTAGAATTTGGAGAACTTGCAAACGCAACCAACATTTAACGACTTTTGACTAAAATAAACGTTTCAACACTTTCAAATGATCAAAGAACAATTTGACCAAGACTTATTGATGTGGACATCAACCATTTTTACTAAACCAAGCCAAACGATGAAGAGACTCTCACATGCAACTTCAAAAACCTGACATAACATTCAAGGCAATGACTCAATGACACATGTTTTATGAGTAAAAAGTTTTAAAACTTCTGAGGTCAAAAAGTGAGGATGACATAGTGCAATTAGAATAACAGTGAAACATTATATCTCACACTTAGTGTACAAAGAATCGCCATCTTGTTTGGGCCTACTGGCTATTTCAAGAACCCTTCTAGTTTCCCAATCATCAAATGCAATGGAGAATTTGATAAAAACATAACAGGGCTTACTAGCTACCAAAAGAAACCTTCTAGTTTTCCAGCCATCAAGTGCAACAAAAAACTTAATAAAAACATGGTAAGCCTACTAGGTACCAAAATAACCCTTCTAGCTTTCCAGCCAACCAATGCCATGGAGAACCTGATAAAAAAATGGTAATTGTATCGACGTTTGACTGAAACCACATTCCTAAACACACTACTATAATGATATCCTTGTCAAAATTTTATCAAACAACTATTCCTGTGCCAATTAAAATATAGAAAAAAGTATTTCAACTATTCTAGTGTGTTTTTAGAAACCGAAATGTTCTATAACACAACCATTGTAGATGCCTTCGTGAGTATCATTTCCTCTACAATCAAAACCTTTATTAGGAGACAGAGATTAATAAACATTACTTATTATGGAAAACTACAAATTGCCTTTAGAAGTCCATTGGCAATGCTGCATACATCTAAGTGTTTAATGTGCCTCATATCTTGCCCTAGCTTCTCATACAAGATGCATTTTTGAGAAACCCAACCTAGGGCTTCATATTTGAATCATGATTCATGTTAGCACAAACACTGTTTCAAAAGAGAAACAGTAAAAATAAGTGAGAATGAATTCATCAAGACAATCACCATTGTCTAGGATGAATATTTACAGCTAATAAAATATATTTATTACATGTTCATACTTTGTTCTTTTTCCTTAGGTAGATTGATCCAATATTCTTCTCTCCATTCATTTACTGCTCAATTAGTTGCAATTTTGCAATTAATATCTCTTAAAAATTGTTTTTCCTTATAATGCATGTATGTTTCATCAATGAGAGTGATGTCCATTGGGTTTAACCCTATTTCCCAGATCAATAACATGGTGGTCAATATTAGTCAAGACAAACCCACATGATATAAGAATATGTTTTTCAAAGATTTCAGATGCAAAGGAATATGCTGTTACAATCAGCCAATAACTGCCTCATTTATGAGAAACAGCAACAAAAGGAACCTGTCACCTTATATTAACCATGGGAAGAAAATGTGTCCATGATCTTTCTAATAATCCCCATATTATATCATCAATCACCCAGGACAAAAATGCTAACCAAAAACATGACCAGGCAAAAACATAACCAGATGCTTCCAAGATAAGCATTAAGAGTTGTTCTTACCTTGAATTGATGCATGCATTTGCCACCTTTTTGTCTCACTTGAATAATTATATCTTGGCATAAACATGCTGATACTATCCAGATATTTGCAACCAATTGGCCCATGATATGAATTAGCCACCTTGAGATTAAAAGAGGCTATAGCTTTGGCTCTTGAGACCCTAATATTTTAATTATGGTGAACAGGTGATGCATTGAAAACTGTACTGATCCTATTAGGAAGCACTTAGTGAAAGATGAATGTTATTCTAACAGCAAATCACTAAAAGATTGACTCAAAACCAATGCAGCTAATTTCTGAAAATAATATTACAGTTAGAGATATTTACAAAGTGGAATAAGATAATTTCAACATAGCAGAGTTGACACCACAATAGTCTAGCTCCAGGACATAGAATTTTAGCATGTTGGAGTGTTTAAAAATGCAGGCAAAATTATTGTTAAAAGAAAAATAATCTAGCTCATAATATACACAGCAAATATATATAAAATATAATTATTAATCATTCAATGATTACAAAGTATTGTGTAAGTGTTTATATATAAGCATTGCATTCCCATACAACTTTCTAAACTATCCTAAGGGAAACTAAATTTCAACTAATTACTAACTTAAGTCATTAAAGTGAGTTTATTAAAATGTAAACCATAATTTTTCCAACACCCTCCTTAAGGTTTACATGACACACGACAAAACATGTTGATAAAAACACACAAATACGTATTCTTTAGAAATTTTCCTTTGAAAAACAATTCTTGAACCAATTAGAATTCCATCAAGCTGCCTTGAAATCCTCGGAAGGGTTTAGCTACTGAGCCAAATTCTTGAGTATGTAGATTACACCTCCTTGAACTCCAAATCGCAAATCTTTTGAATTATTGGACAACAATCCATGCTGAGCTACATCCATAGTGCTCCATTGAGTACTTGTCTCATGAGCCTTGGAAGGGTATATTTCCCAAGATCCATGGACTCCCAAACTATCTAGGAAACAATCTATATTGAGTTTACACTGAATCCCTTCTTGCCTTCAAAAAGAAAAATTTACAATATATGGATTCTTCAATACTTTCAGCTTCCAAAGAAAAGAACACAAAAAACAAAACAAATACTTCTTATACAAAGCACCATCTCTAAGCAAGAAGTTGGCTCAAGATGATGAGATTCCTCTATCCTCTAATTTGACACTTGTTAGTCCTTACCTTTCAAAGGTAGAATCAGAGGTAGTACTACAATCTCTGAAAGCCCAATTAACACAATCAAGATTTTCAGGCATATTTGTAAAGCTTATAGTGCAATAAGATGTTGGGTTTAACTAAAATGCAAACATACAATTAAATTGTCTCCAACAAAAAAAAAAAACCTAATAAACCATCTATACAAAATATATTTTAAAATGACAACAAGATAAATAACTCCGAAGAAAAATAAGCCTTCACCTATTTCAATGATGTGACTATGCCCTTATTTCTCTAGAGATAATATTTATACAAACTTTTCAATTTCACCTCACACTTCTTTGAGTGTATCAAAAATTCAAGCACTTCTACAAAACTAAAAATCCCAGTGTTCCACGGGGACGCATCCCCCCAAAAAACCTCACATTTCCTAGACAGGGACATCTCAGAGACTTGGGGACTTGGGGGGGATGTCCCCCCACCAACCCACAACCAACGCCACCATCCCACCACCAGTGTCGCTGTCTCCAAGACGCCGCTAGGACTTCGAGGACGTTGGGGTGTCCTCAAGACATCTAGGGGACTCCTAGTTGTCTCCAAGATGTATAATTCTTATACATGTACATCTTTTTATAACTATTTTTTCAAGTACTACATGTATTTCAGCACATTGCTGGCCCCCCCCTCCCCGCCGCCGCCCCCAAACTTAGACCCCTCGTTCCCACATCCCCGAAACACATCCCTTGCCATCCACCCGTCCTCGTCCCCAAAACCCTGTGGAACATTGAAAAATCCCTTCTTTGAATTTTCTATATCTTTTCAAAATATTGTCTTTTCAGTTATTCAATCACACGCCACTTCAAAATAAAAATAAAAATAATTATTCCTTACCAAAACCTCCACATAGATATCCATTGTAGACATGAAATGAAAACACTTCAATATATAAACAAAATTTACCACCAACCTCTAAACAACAACAAATTAATTGCTTTCAACATTGTTTACCAGCCAATATTGATGCCTCTATAGAAACTTCAACACAGCAGCAGAAAATCAAAAATGGCACACCATTTTTATCCCAGAATGTAATGCAACAGCAAGACAGCAAATTAAAAGTTTAACACAATTTCTGCTTGTGCACTCATAAAAATGCACCCTCAATGATTTTATAAGGAGAATTCTTAAGCGTGGAAGAAATTACGGAAAGATTTTAAGTCATTGGCTCTAACATCATGTTGAAAAATGCAAGCAAAATTATTGTTAAAAAAAATCTCTAACCCATAATATGCACAGAAAACATATATAAAATATAATTATTAAAAATTTGGCGATTACAAAATATATTTTAAATGTTTATATATAAGTATTGCATTCCCGTACAACTTTCCAAACTACCCTACATTAAACTAACTCCCAACTAAGTTACTAAAAATATAAACCTTAATTTTTCCGATGTGAAGTTCAGTTCAGCACAGTAACAATAATCTAAAAATTAAATTTGAATCAAACAAATGAGTAACAATAATCCTTCTTCCTAGGTAAGATCGTTGGTTTAGCATAGGGAATTTTTCTAACTACATTTATTCCAATTTCTAGGAACTCTTTCACAAGCCTCTTTTCTTGTCTAATTCCCATTTGTAATGCTGTAAAGA
Organism: Sequoiadendron giganteum; assembly: GCA_007115665.2. Lineage (NCBI taxonomy): Eukaryota > Viridiplantae > Streptophyta > Pinopsida > Cupressales > Cupressaceae > Sequoiadendron > Sequoiadendron giganteum. Next base: position 58,382,570 of record CM021100.1, on the reverse strand, counting down.
TGTAAGCAATACAGAGAGATTCCTAGATGAACCATAGAAAAAGGTGTATGACTGTTGATATCTCTAGCTTATTAAATTTGAATTTCCAAGGAGAATATTTATCTAATTTTAACTGTCATATATAAATTCAGTGAGGATTGATATACTCTTGGAATAATTTATTGTAACAGGTTTCTTCCTACAAAAAAGAACATGCAACAATGGTGGTTGACAAAAGAGATCAGAAAATGTGTAAGACAGGTGATTGAAAGCAGGGAGAGGACTGTTCGCAATGGAAAGTCAGTGGACTACGGTACTGATTTACTTGGACTAATGATGAGTTCCAACAAGGAAGAAGGAGGAAAAGTGCAGAGTAACATTCACATGACAACAGATGAAATAATTTCTGAATGCATAACTTTCTATACAGCTGGACAGGAAACTACAACAATCCTCTTGACATGGACCATGATCTTGTTGGGAATGCATCAGGACTGGCAAGAACTAGCACGTAAGGAGGTCTTAGAAGTGTGCGGGAAAAACGATTTTCCAAATGCAGACACTGTGAATGGCCTAAAGATTGTAAGAATAAATAGCATTAACCTTACCTAGATTTCATTTGTTTCCTTGATGATCTATAACATGTTTGGTTTCCATAATATTCTACTTAAACTATTTGAAATGTTGGGATAAATAGCAGAGGAGGATTTGCAGTTAGTCCGTGTATTCCTCAAAACTATTAAGACAAACTTTGATTAATAGATTAATAAATGGTGTACCCTTACTATTGCAGATGGGGATGATTTTCAATGAATCCTTGAGACTTTATCCACCTGTAGTGGGAATGGCCCGACAAATGGATAAGCCAGTAAAGCTTGGCAGACTCTCGATTCCTGCAGGTACTCAATTTCAGATTCCAATCCTTGCAATGCACCATGACCCATCATTTTGGGGAGAAAACGTGCACGAGTTCAATCCAGAGCGGTTCAGAGAAGGGATTTCAAAAGCTGCCACGCATCCAATTGCATTCACGCCATTTTCATTAGGCCCCAAGATTTGCATTGGTCAAAACTTTGCACTGCTAGAGGCCAAAGTAGTACTAGCCATGATTCTTCAACGGTTTTCCTTCGTGATTTCACCTAATTACATCCACGCACCGGTACATTCGGTCACACTTAAGCCCCAATATGGAGCTCAGATCATTCTCCACATGAATTAAATTAAAAATAATGAAGAATCGTGAGTAAATACTTAAGACATTCTGAAGTCTTGAACTCCGACAATTTAGATATAAAGCATGGTACAATTTTTTAAAATTTTAGCGTATGAATTTGGATGATATTATAACGTGAATTGGGTGCGTATGCAACGTCAATGTTGTATAATTAGATTTCAATAAATTCACAGGCCAGTGGCAATTTTGTCAATTGGCCATTTTCACCATACAATCTTAATTTGAAAGAGTTGGGAATTCATATTAAAGTTCAAGTTTTAAATTAAATTAGATTGCTTTTTAATTGAAGCAAAGCAATTAACTTCACTTAGAAGAAAAATAGGTCACAAAATGTTGAAAGAATGCATGATATATTTACATACGTAGTATATGTTCAAAGATGGTTTGTGATGTATGGCTGTCAATTCTTGCACTAGGTTGCAAAGAGAACAAATTTTTTTGAATTCTTGCACTCGGATGAAAAAGTGGGATTGCATTTTCATTAAAGAAAATATATTAATCCTTGAAATTTTATAGTGACAATATTTGGTTTTAATGATGTACTTCAACTTGGTTCTTTTTGGATCAATATTTAACAAAGTCATTGATAGGTGTGAGAAAGTGTTTTTTGAACAGGAGTTAATTGAGTAGGTTGTGCATACTATTATTTAATCTTGCGTGTGTTAATTTTTATCTTTGTAAGTTTGGTTTTCTTCTATTGATAAGTTGGTCAAGTGACACAACTTTGAACTTTCATTTGATTAGAATTTGTTTATTTGTTTTTGTATTGAATTTTTAGAAAGATATTGCTTGAAAGTTTTGGGTGATTCATTAGGTTATAATCTAGTTACCTCATGGATTACTAGGTAGAAAATTTTCTAGTTATGTTTGAATCTATCTTGAGCTAGATTTAAATAATCTCTTGTCGAAAGATATTATATTCAAGTGGGATATTTTGTTTGTCATCAAATATTTGATTATGAAGTCATTCATTTCAAATAGGGAATGTTATCATTATGGACATCTATTTTTTGACCATTCCCAACTTAAATTTCATATGATTCTTCTAAGAAATTGCCACAAGAGGACAAAAAGGGTGAACAACAAATTCAACAAAATAATCAAGGGTCTATTGTTGGTCCTTCTAATGTTCATGGTTTTGCCATGGTTCGTATGTAAGGTAAAGTTGGCAACCTTCTCCTCCTAAAGGATCCAAATTCGATATTCAATATAATAATATGGTTGTTATCTTGGGAGAAATAACCACTAGATTTTTAGATGATCAGGATGGAAATGAGGAAATGATGGTAGCAAATAATGGGATGATGAAATAATGCAAGATCAAGAAAGTCATAGTAAACTACAAGGTGCTAACTTTTTCAATGAGAAGCAAGATCATATAGCACAAAAATTTTTGCTTTTCGTGGGGGTTTTTGGATTTACCTGTTGTCATTACTAATATCCACCATACTCCTTTGGTGCCAAGGAAGTATTTTTTTTCTACTTAGAACCCTCTTTATTTTTTATAACTCTCAAACTCTTGAAGTTCAAGAGACTCTTATTGTCTTTCATAAGCTTGAATATATGCTTAAAACCCTTGTCATGGACTATGATAAACAAAACATATTTCTTTGTATCATGTAAAATATAACTTGAAATCAAAATCTTTCAAAGAAAATAAGATCCATGGAACCAAACTAAAAGGGAAGGAAATTAGATTGTTGATTTTTGGACAAACAAACTTCTAATTGGAATGACATCAAGGCTAATACTAGAAATAAATAGGATTTCCCTATATAGGACATGAGTAGAGACTCTAGTGATTTTGCAAATGTTGGCAATAATGCCTCACTTGATTCTTGATTCCTACTATTGTGTTTCTTTCTTTTTTAACATAAGGGAAAAAATTACTTTTGAAACTCAACGCATGTACAATCTTCAAGGGAAAAGGTTCTTACGCCCTATCTATGGGGTTGGAGGGTTTCTCCTCTCTTACTAATTGTCTATTGTCAATCCATCTAAATTTTCTTGATTCTCTAGAGTTGGTGTGCCATGAGTCTTTTTAAGACTGACAAACCTACTTTGTAATCAGTTGTTTTAATATATTTTTGTATTTATGTTAAAAAATGTTGTACTCCAACTCAGATGGATGGTATCTCTCTTGCATTTAAATTGACTAAATTTTGACACTCAATCTCCAATACATGATACTATTGATCATCTTCGAAGGAACATTAGAATTCACATTTTTAAGTATTAGCAATCACTAGAACATATTTTAGCTCAAGCATACACTAAAGAAGATAAAGAAATAAAAATTTCAGCCAAGTCATTGGTTAAGCAACATTAAGCATAATAAGAAGAATGCTTTTGAATTGAAAATTGACCTTCATAGAAATTTTTTTACTAACCATGTAAATTATTTATATTATTTAATATTATATTGTAAAAGACAAAAGTGCATACCTTGGCATTTCATTTTTTGTTTTATACTAACTTTTGATCTAGTCATAAATATATTTTTAATGTATATTTTATCCTTTTTTAAGTGCATGTTGATCCTAACTTTAAACTTGATATGTTCAATTTATCACTATAGAATAGGATTACTCCATCTCAATAGGTTTATGTTACCCTATACTAGATTGTAAGCATGGATCTATCCATTTGACAAGACCACCCACATGGCCTAACTCTCCCAATTTAAAATTTGTATTTTTCTTTCTAAAGCCAATCCTTTCAAAGAATATAATCCTTGCTTGTTGGCCTACACACCCAACACTTTGAATTAAGCAACATGGATCTTGTAATTTTAAACAAGACCTAGATCATTAGTAATCATCAAGGGGATCAAGGAGTCATCAAATACATAAGAATTATAATATTTCTTGCATTGCATCAACACTTATACAAGCATCCCCAACATGAGCCGCGGATAGAACTCTTTAAAATTTTCCATGGCCTCTAGATTTTTCCCTATGTTTGGGCTTCTAAAATAGTATATTCATGGCTAGGGCTTGTTATAAACTTGCTTAGGGTTTCTTTTATACCAAAAATCCTTCTAAAACCCTAATGCTCATGATACTATTATGCTAAATTGTTCTAAACTATAGTTGACCCCTTTGTTACCAATTTTCAATCATTTAAGTAACAACTTATGAATTTTAATTTCATTTGTTGATTGGCCCCATCGACCTAAGATTACCTGTTGATCTGTTATCCTCTTAATGGTTGGTTGAAATATTTTATTTCAGATCCTAAGTATAAAAGTTCCTTATGATTTTATGTCCCCTTTGCATTTTCGGCATGTCCCTTTACAATAACTTTAAGCACATGTGCTTAATTATTTTACTTAAGCCTCAAAAGCTTGGCTTGCCCTAGGCACGTGTCACTCTCGCATTGCATTGTGTTCTCCCTTCGCATCACATTCTCAATCTTCTAGTGCATAGTGAAATTGTGCTAGGTGATGACTCATTAACCTTCAAGTACGTGGAAGAATTTTATTGCATCATGTTCTCTCTTAAGAGCATGTTTTCATTCATGGAGAGCATAGTGAAATTTCATTGAGCATGCTATGTCACAATCAAGATAGGTGTCAAGAAAATGTTGCATCGGATCATTCTAATGCATTGCAATATCATAACCTCAATGCAAAAACAATGAATGAATGAATGATTTTTAATGGCATCCACGAGACCATCAGCCTATGGGATCAAGCGTCGAAACTTTAACCATTTTCAAATCAAGATCAAGAAAAGGTGCTGGAAAAAGGCCACTAAATATCAAGAAAATTGGCAACATCTTGTTGCATCGTGAAGGCTCTTCACATCACATTCTTCAAAATTAAGCACATAAAGGAAATGTGATGGTCATATAAAATTATAAATGGAGGACAAGTGTCAATATCTCGCTTCATCACAAGAACTAGTTAGAGTGCAATTTCATGTTCTCATCACATAAGGAGAATGCACTGAGGCTACAACCTATAACATAAAGACACGTGTTTAATTTATATTGCAGGGCTTGAATCCTTCATGGCACATTTTATCCTCAACAACGAAGATATAAAGGGAGATGGAAGGATGATGTCACAATGGACAGATAGAATAGAATAGAATAGAAGACTTTTAATGTCCACGAGACCAAAAGAAGGCCTATGGGACAGTGACCCCAACAATTTTAGCATTGTGAAGTGTCGTTCTCCTGCCGTTTAATTTGATAATGAGCTCTCCCATTCTACCCACCCATTCCATGTTGAATAGATCTTGAAAATTTCCTGTTGTTAACCCCCTTATGTAGCTTCCAAGCTTTGCAATCTAGGATAAAATGCTTTTATGTTTCCACCTGCCCTACTGCACAGAAGATACAAACCCTCTCTTCCCAAACTTCTTTTGGCCTTTTCCATCTCCTCGTTTCACACCGAAGACGGTGTGAGTTAGTCCTCAATTGTGCTATGAGAATCTTTGACCTCCATGGAATATTTGCCTCTATATATGCTTTTTGTTGATGGTCCAAGTTGGGATTAAATTCTTCTACATAATACTTTTTCTTTCTCCCAACCGCCCTTGTCCACATAATTTTGTGAAATTTTTCAACCACGTACAACTTTAATTCCTTACTATTATTAGAACACTCATTCAAGTGAATGTTCCACTTGCTCATCCACTTACAATTTTGATTCATCCATGCCTTCTTTCTTTCACCTAAGACACCTTTAAAAATAACATTTGGCCACCGATGCATTTCCATCTGCTCAACCTTTTTCAAATATCTCAAAAAACTCACCATAGCTATGGCCTCAATAGGAATTGCCCCTGTTTCAGCAAGAAGTATTTCATAGGGAACCGAAGCTTTTAGTTTGAATTTTCTTGTGATCAAACGCTTTTGAATTATTTCTATTTGTACCCATTTGATGTATGAAGTGTTGCTAGCCCAAATTTCACACCCATAAAGGACCACCGGTATAACTAGCAACCCAAACAATATTTGAATAGTTTTCCAATCCCATAACTTTGCTTCTCTGCATCTGTTTTGAAGAGAAAACAACACTCTCCAACCTCCCAGAGTTCTTTTCCTTCTGCAAGTTTCCCAACATAACTTCTTGTTGAAGTCAATTCCTAGGTATTTATACTCTATTACTTACTCTAGGATACTCCCTTCAAAATAAAAGTTGAACTAATTTTTTTTTCTTCTTAGAGAATACCATGATCTTGGTCTTACTAATGTTAACTTGCATACCAACATCTTTGCAGAAATGCTCAAGAGCAGACAAATGTGCTTGCAACCCTTGAACAGATCTAGCAATCAAAATAAGATCATCTGCATATAAAAGAAGTTTTACAACATACACTCCTAAGCGGACCCCTTCTCCACCCTTCAAATTTAACCACTCCTCAATCTTATCGATATAAAGGCCAAATAGAGTTGGAGAAAGAGGGCAACCTTGTTTAACTCCAATGTCGCTCCTAAATGGTCTCAGTGTATGACATTTTTAGTTCTTTAGTGCATAGCCAAAATGTGATCAGTTCTAAAAGGAAAGGTGGGGACGCATTTCACTCTCAAGACGCAATGCATAGATTCTTCACATTGCATTTTTATAAAAGATTTTTCAAATGTAAATTATGATGTAAGGAAGGCTTGTAATAATCTTTGATCTTTCTTTAAAGAAATTAGATCAATGATCTAAATTCAAACTGGAATAGCTAGTCGGTGAATGATCTATTTCATACACACAAGTTGTCATGCTACATTTAAGGCATATCTATTGCTTTTCAAGAGCCATAAAATATTGAATTGATTCATTTTTCATCACAATTGCAATCACACTCAAGTTATCTCACGAATGGAGCTCTCAGAAGGAAAAATGCAAGCGAAAAAGTTAGGGTTTCATTCAAAGTTTTGGGTAAGTGGCCTAATCTATCTATAATTGCAAAAAAAATTAGAATTGCTAAAAGGAAAGAATTATAAAGGGTTTATGGGATAATTAGGGTTGTTATTTTTTAAAAAAAGTATAAAGCCCTAGGATTTTCATAAAACATTATATAAACCCTAGTCGCACTTAAACCCTGAGAATGAGTGAGACAAGTGCAAGATTTAAGGCCCTTAAGAGGTTCATGGAGGAGGATCTTATGATGCAACTCCATGGTTCACAAAGATAGGGAAATAATTCTCAAGGTTTCGAGGTATGACACCAGAATGATCAAAAGTAAGAAGGGGTCACCTCAACTCAAAATTTTAAGAGTGTGCAGATAATTGAGACATTCGGCTTGAACACTTCAGGTAGTGTCACAATTGATTTTAGCTCATTGTGTAGAGAATATGAAAAGGATAGGATTAATTATAGGGTATTTTGGCTCCCAAAACACAAAAGAAGAGACACTAAGAAAAAGAATTTGATATTTACTCCAAGGGAAGTTAAACCTTTCAGTTGTGATTAATTTGAGGACTATTTTGTCAATACTTACTATGCCATGTGCCAATTTCTTGGTAAAGACTATGATTTAAGAATTCATATCTTTATGATGATTTTGGCAACAAACATCTAGCATAGGGATGTGAATAGAAGTTTTGAATTTTTTGCATTTTTTGTAGAAGGCATTCACAAGGAATTGACAGCCTTAAAAGACCCCAAGGCTGGTCTCTATTTCAGATGACATTCTTTATTGTTGCTTATGATTATGTTCAATGGAGATAAAGCATGGAAATAATTGTTCGAATTGAGAACCAGTGATGAGAAAGGCAGAAAATTGCCTATCCAAATGTGGACACACATTTGGGACCAACACTGTAACAACTCAAATTTCTTCACTTTTGAGAATGCCCTTGTAACAAGTATATTAAGGAATATGGACTGCAAAATAGAAAGGAGAATTTCCATAAATATAATGAAGTTGTTAAGGCCCCAACAATATGATGTTGAAAAGAGAGTTGAGCATAATTGGGTAGATTGGTATCTACACACCAACTGCATAGTATTCAAAATTTATGGAACCCTAGTGAAACCCCATTGTCTGCCAATTTATGTAACTGATAGGTTAGATTTCATGGAGATAATGTGGAAATTAGATGAAGCAGATAAGGACAATCTTAGAATAATAAAGAATGGATCATTCATCCTTGGATACATGAAGTTTTCCCATTTTGTTATGTCTATTAAAGAAGGTTGGGAAAATTTTGTTACTTGATTAAAAAATCTTGGTATGAGAGTGCAACAAGCAAGGAATTGTGACCTTGAGGGGTTCATTAGCAAGGAAGGGACTAGAAGGGGTAGGCCCCCTTACTAGCATCATTTCCATGTGGTTGAAGATGTGATTAGGAATTTGAATAATGATCAAGAAGTGAAACAAATGAAGCATGATCATATTTTCATAACATAGACTAAAGAAAAAAGAATACAAGTGAAACATGCATATATTAGCCCATTTGATCAGTACATGAATCCTTTAGAGAAGGCAGAGAGGATTTTGGATGCCTACTAGGATGGATCTTTCATGAATATGATAAAGTCAACAAAGGAAGAAGCCAAAATAATGGAAGTTGAACATCAAGCAACACCAACTGAGCCATTAGCCCTTGTTGCCTCCATCCAACCTATGTAAAATCATGATCAACCATTGGTTGAGTATTCAAAGTAGTCAAATCCTTAATCCAACAAGCAAGGAAAGATAATTCTATTTGCTTGAAACCATATTAGAGTCACTGAACGACTTAGGTTGGAATCATGATAAAGCAAAAGCAGACCCGATGCCAAGGAACACTCAAAAAATCACAAACTGGCACAACTTGTTGCAAGTATGAAGGTGTTGTCATTTATGTCAATTATGTGTTAAGGAAGTTGTTGCATGATGAAGATGTCGAGGATATTGAGAAAATTATGAAAAAGAGGATAATAGGTTGTTGCAGGTTGTGCATGTATAGTTGAGATATTGAGGAAGTGTTGTGAGTACATGGAGCTATATTTTTGTTGCAGTGTCTGAAGATGAGTTGGAATGAAGTAATGAGCTGAGGTGATGTCTCTAGTACTTGGTTTCCAAGGGCTTTTGAGAAAATTTGACAAACACTGTTGTGTAAGTGTTCAGAGTGTGCTCTAATATTGTGCTTTGTGTTTCTTCTGTGTTGAGGCTATGCATGTGCGAATCTGATATGTTGTTCATGGTTGTCAAAGGTTACTATATTCAAAATTTGGGTTTTTGGATTGTTGTACAAAGTGAGATATTTTTACCAATGTGTGAACAAGTCTTTCAGTGATGTTTTCTGTGGCTTGGGGGGTGATCCCACAATAGTGGTTTACAATTTTTGGCCAAACTGGACACTGAAATTACTATTTTTAACTAAATCTTCACATTCAGGCACCTATAGCGGCTAAACCATGAGGAAGTTGAAGATGATGCAAACTAGAGTCTCATCAAATTTTGTCTATAGATTCTAAAAATATTTTTTTCAAAATTTTTGGAATAAGATTGCACTTCTTTTTCCATCTCCCACGAAAACTGGTTTCTTTCAGAAAGCAACATTTTTAAAAAGTGACGCTCACCGTATACAACATAAATTTTTTTGTATGAAGGATAAAATTCTAATTTTTTTGAATTTAGATTTGTAACTATGATATCTAGCACTTTAATTTGGTCTCATAGTTTTTTATTGAATATTTTTTCCTTAATAGAGTTTCGAAGTCAAACCAATTGCAATTCAGACATATGCGGACTGTATACAACATATCTTTTTTTGCATGTATCAAAATTAAATTTTATTTTTTTTAATGGATCAAGGACATCAATACCCAGCACAAACATATTTTTTTAAAATTTATTTTGATAATTTTCTATTTTTTCACATGTGCAAAACATAGAGCTTGATTTTTGGTGAAAAACCTATGTTTAATAAAACTAAAAAAACACATACATAATAAAACCAAAACATATTAAAATTATATTTGTGGGATAGCTCATTTTGAGGACTACCATTATCATTTGAAATAAATTTTAAATTAATTCATTTGATCCCCCAAAAGGTAAATCAAAAGTGATTTTTTATCAGCATTTTGATAGGTGTAAAGGAGACTCATTTAAAGGTATGGTTTAAAAATAGTGAGGTTTTATCCAAGGTGGTTTGATCAAACCCTCTTCAATTGGAATCCTTAAAATGGAAATTTTAAAGGTTTAAATCATTATATTTTCTAAAAATATGTGATTTTAGCAAAAATCAGTTCCTCTCAGAAATTGTAAACCAACTTTGTGGGATCACCTTGGGAGAAATGTATTTGCTACACATTTCTCTGTTGTTTGGCTTTAGGTTGTGCAGATTTGAGAAGTTGCTTATAATGTTTGTATCTTTCAATATTCAAGGTTTTACTTGATTTGGTACAATACAGAGTGAGTTTCATATGTCAGTGTACGAATAAGGTTTATCAGTTGTTCTAAGCTGAAGTATTTGTATGATGCAAGTTTGGATGAAGTGTTTGATGAATCTCAAGTAGTTTGTGGATTATTCTAGATCAATGTGTTCAAGTGAATTTTGTTGTCTGGAAGTTTTGGATTGATTTAAGGAGCATGTAATTAATGTTTATGATGTTTAACATGGGTATTGGCCGACCTTGTGTTAGTCCTACATGTGAGGCTTATGAAAACATGTTGAGGTGTGTTGAGATTGATTTGGGTCCTAATTAAGGATTTATATGGGTTTCCTTCATTCCTATCCACCGCCAGAATGTTTAGGTGCCAACCTATTTTGAATTTTTAAGTGTAACAGATAGTTGTCGACATTGAAGAAGGTTTTAAAGGTTAAGGTTGATATAAATAAGAGTGATGATGTTGTGAGATGCAAGAGAGAAGCAAGATAGATGTGAGATCGATGTGAGTGTTGTGTGTGATGTGAATTTGAGCAGAGTAGTACGAATTTCAAGTGTTTGGATTCTTGAAGGCAGTGATCTAAAGGTGTCTAAAATATTTTATGCAAGACTACAAAAGTGTTGGAGCAATTATGGTGGATTCCTATTGCATTGAGAAAGTGTTTCTCTATGTAATATTTATCTTCTATCTTATTGTGTTTCTTTTTGTGCAAATGAGCCCAAGCTATGAGCCTTTTTGGATAGTGTGTCCTATTCTAGCAGTGAGCCCTTGTACCAATTATGCTATTACTTATATTGTGAGCTAATCCTCACCATGGTTTTTCCATCATTGGGTTTTCTACGTAAATTTGGTGTTAGCTTGTGTATGGTGTTATTATTTCAGTTTGTGTTATCTGCATTTCATGATTAATCACTTTAAAAAATTAAGGTTTTAATGAATGTTGTGGATTTGATTGTTGTTGAAGGTTTTGATGTTTTAATTTGCTACAAATGATTCACCCCCCATCTCAGTTGTCTTATTCATTTCAAAAATAGGTAGCAAAGCAAGGTTCCTTGGAGAAGAGCTTAACCGCTTAAGGCAGATCCAAGATGGTGAAGCAAATTGATTACCCTAGATTTGATGGAACATGTTATGCATTCTGGAAGACAAATATGGAAGGATATCTAGCATGTCAAGGATATGAAATTGAAAAGGCTTATAAGAATGCATATAATCCACCTAAAAATAGACCGAGCACAAGTGATGAGATCAAGGCACATAAGGTAAATTCTAAGGAAAAGTATATAATTACAAATAGTCTTTCAAATTATGAATTGGTTAAAGTTATGAATCTTAAGACTGCTAAAGAAGTTTGGGATAAGCTTGAAAGTATTTATGAAGGAGATGAAAAGGTTAAACAAGAAAAGTTGTAGAATTTGAAGGCACAGTTTGAGACCATGGGAATGTCTAAAGATGAAACAATTACAACCTACATGCAGATGGTTGATGAATGGGTAAGTGCTATGAGAGGCCTTGGTGCACAAGTTAAAGAGCCTAGGGTGGTAAAGAAAGTTCTTATAACTCTTCCTGATGCTTATAGTGAAAAGGTATCTTCTTTTGAGGAAGTTGTAAATTTTATTACTTATTCTAGAGATCAGTTGATTGGTATACTAACTTCTTCTGAGATGAGAAAGCTTGGTTTAAAGAATGGTAAAAAAGTGGAAACTATTTTTAAGGCTGGAAAATCAGAAAAGATTGAAGATTCAGATGGAGATGATCTTGATGATGTGGAAGCTAACTTTTTTAGAAAGATGAAAAGGGTCACTGGTAAGTACAAAGGTAAACTACCTTTCAAATGTTTTAGTTGTGGTGATATAGGTCATTATGCTTCAAGATGTCCAAAAAGAGTTGTAAACAATAAAAATAAGGAGAACAAAGGAAAGATGATTAAAAGAGCTTACTATGTTAGAGAAGATGTTGGAATTTTTGATGATGAATCTGATTATGGATATTTTGATGATAATGAATGCTTTTTTTTGGCTATAAAAGAAGAATTTGGTTTTGCTAGCCCTGAAATTTGTGTGAAGGAAAGTGATCTAGAGAAGAAATAGAAAGTTGAAGGTAATTTGGTATCTAATTTTCATGTTAAAGAGGATAAGAATTATTGGTTGTTGATAGTGGCTACTCTAATCATATGACTAGAGAAAAAATAAGTTTGTTAAAATTAAAAAATATGATGGTGGATTAGTTAAATTTGGAGATGATTCAAGAGCTAAGATTTGTGGAATAGGTTCAATCAATTTTGATGGCAAGCATAATACTCACAATGCCTACTATGTTAAGGGATTAAGGCATAACCTTTTGAGTGTTGGAAAAATGTGTAGCAAAGGATATAATCTTGTGTTTAAGGATGAAACATGTGAGATCAGAAAAGGGTCTGAAACAATGATTGTTGTTGGTGAGAGAATAGATGGAAACATTTATCAACTTAAGGGTGTCGATGGACATTGCTTTATGTCTTAGATTAATGACAGTTGGTTATGACACCGGAGGATGTGTAATATGAATTTTGATATTTTGGAAAGAATAAGTTTAGTTCATGCAATGAGAGATCTACCAAGAATCACAAAGCCTATCAATGTTGTTTGCGAGAGTTATCAATTTGGAAAACAAACAAGTAGTTTCAAAGGAAAGGAACAATCTTCTATCAGACTACTAGAATTAGTACATATAGATCTTTATGGTCCTGCAAGGGTGAGAAGTCTACAAGGTGATAGGTATTTCATGCTTTTGATTGATGATTATTCTAGGATGGCATGGGTTACTTTTCATAGAGATAAATTTGATGCATTAGATAACTTCAAGGAATTTAAAGCTACTGGATCTGAAAATCAAATGTTTGAGGTCTGAAAGAGGTGGTGAATTCACCTCCAATGAGTTTAACATGTTTTGTGAAGTTCATGGCATAAAGAGGCACTTGTATGCCCCTAGAAATCCTTAGAAAAATGGAGTTGAAAGGAAAAATCAGACTATTCAAGAAGCTGTTGGGACTATGATGAAAGAAGAAAATATACTGGAAGTCTACTGAAGAGAAGCTATTCATATTGCTATTTACATACTTAACAGAGTTCAAGAAAAAGCTAACAGCACAGACTCCCTATGAGTTATGGTATGGAAGGATTCCTACTGTGAAGTACTTTAGAGTATTTAGAAGCAAATGTTATATCAAAAGAGAAGAAGAAAACTCAGGAAAATTTGATGCAAGGTCTAATGAAGGTATCTTCCTTGGATATTCTACTAGAAGGAAATCTTTAAAATGTTATAACAAAAGGCTGTGAAAGATTTTTGAAAGTGCAAATGTCAAAGTTGATGAAAATTTGTAGAATTCAATTGTAGTAGATGGATATGTGTCAGATGAAATTGATTGCAAAGAAGTAGAAGAAGAAAAATTTGATGAAAAAGAAGTGCAAAATGAAGAGGAAGAAGCTCCAGAGAAGACCCCTAAGTATGTGCAAAATAATCATTCTGAAGAACAAATCATTAGAGATAAGAGACAAGGAGTATTGGCAAGAAGCAAAGCTACTGAATTTGAGGTATATATGTGTTTAATTTTTAAAGTTGAACCTAAAATTGTGAGTGAAGCATGTAAAGATGAACATTGGATGAAGGCGATGGAAGAAGAATCATGCAAATTGAGAAAAATTAGACTTGGGAATTGGTTCCTAGATTGGAAAACAAGAACATAATTGGAACTAAGTGGGTATTCAGAAACAAGTTGAATGAGAATGGAGAAGTGGTAAGAAATAAGGCATTAATTGTGTGTAAAGGTTACTTACAAGTGGAAGGAATAGACTTTGAGGAGAAATTTTCTCCTGTGGCTAGGATGGAAGCTATCAAAATGTTTTTGGCATTTGCAGTACATAAAGACTTTAAAGTTTATCAGATGGATGTGAAGTATGTTTTTATGAATGGAGAATTAGAAGAGGAGGTTTACATGGAACAACCAAAAGGATTTTAGTTGTTAGATCAATTGGATATGGTATGTAGATTGAAGAAAACACTATATGGATTGAAGCAAGGTCCTAGAGCTTGGTATGCAAGTTCAGACAAATATTTGATACAACAAGGATTCAATAAAGGCATCATAGATAGTAATATTTATTTCAAAATTGAGGAAGACAAAATCTTGATAGTGGTTGTGTATGTGGATGACATTATCTTCGGAGGAAATGGAGCTATGTGTAAGAAATTTTCTGAAGAGATGTAGAAAGAGTTTGAAATGTCAATGTTTGGGGAGATAAATTTCTTCCTTGGGGTACAAATCAATCAAATAGATAAAGGGATTTTCATTTCACAATATAAGTATGTCAAAGAGATGTTGAAGAAGTTTGGAATGGATAACTCCAAACCGATATGCACTCTTATGGTGACTGGTTATAAATTGAGCAAAGATGACGATTCACCTAAGGATGATCATAGCAAATATAGATCTATGATTGGTGGACTGTTATATCTAACTGCTACTAGACCGGATATCATGCATGCAGTTTGTCTTGTGGCTAGATTTCAAGAACATAAAGAAACACATGTTGTAACAATGAAGAGGATATTTATATATTTAAGAGGCACTCTAGATTATGGCTTATGGTATCCAAAAGACCGATTTCATATTAAGTTCTTATACAGATGCAAATTGGGCTAGTTGTGTTGATGACAAGAAAAGTACAAGTGGTGGTGCATTCTTTCTTGGATGCAGATTAGTGTCATGGTTGAGTAAGAAGCAAGATTCAGTTTCCTTATCCACTGCAGAGGCTGGGTATATTGCAGCAACATCATGCTATACACAAGTTTTATGGATGAGACCAGGGAAAAATTTAGTGGTGAATCTTCGCCAATTGGCGAATAATAGAAATCGGGAGCTCCAAAAATGGCGAATAGTACAAGCTAAAATGAAGACCGAATCGCTAGGTTTTTACAAAAAAATAATTTTGTCTCGATTAATTTTCCATGTAAATGATGCATCATTGGCACTGATTCGCCAGTAGTTTATATAGTAAAATTTAAAAATATTAATAATATTTGCTAGTAATATTGTGTAATTCTAGAGAATCAAGAAGGGAATCTACTATATTTGCGCCAAGCTCCCGGAAAGACATCTGATCAAAGCTCTCTTTGATCTCCACCATTCATTGTTTCCAATAGTTCATGACATACATCATCATCGTTGTATCAACGAGACATCCCTAAGTGTCTCATCGATGATGTTCACTCACGCCTATAAGGCTTCCATACTCCACCTAGGGTCCACCAAGGCATAGGTACACCACTTGTGTGGTTCTGGAGAATCATGAAGGGAATCTACAATATTCGTGTGAAGCTCCTGGAAAGACATCCGATCAAAGTTTTGTTTGATCTCCACCGTTCACTATTTCCAATAGTTCATGACATACGTCATCATCGTTGTATCGGTGGGACATCCCTAAGTGTCCCACCGATGATGTTCACTCACACCGATATTCACTCACAGAATGAACTTGTAGCCATCTAATTTAAAAGCTAATCGATGGTAAAATTTTCAAGTTTCATTTAGTCTTAATTTTCAAGTGAGATCTTTTAAAAACACTTCATCCATGTGTGCTCCAATGCATTTTCAATAGTGAATTTATGCTTGGTAATGAGGGGTGCGCATTGGGGCCGCTGTCCCCGAACCCCGTGAGGGGGCGTTGCCTCCTCGACCCCCACAAGGGGGCTCTTCCCCCTTGACCCTATCAGTGGCTACCGCCCACGAGCCTCTACTTCAATATTAAAATATATATATATATATATATATATATATATATATATATATATATATATATATATATAGGGCAACTACGTCGACCAACTACGCAAATTTTTAAAGGAGAGATTCACCATTGTAATTAATCTTTTTAGTGATTATTCACTAGGATTTGCCACTGTGATTATTATTTTTACCCATTATTCATTAAGATTCGCCAGGGTCTTACAAAAAAATTAATATTGTGCATAAGATTCGCCAGGAGAATTAATATTTTTTTCAAATAAAAGGAAAGATTCACTAGGATTTTACACATTTGCCAAGGGGGGGGTTTCTTAAAGTTATCCCTGGATGAGACAGACATTGAAGGATATCATAGTAGTGTATGATGACCCTATATCTATCTTTTGTGATAATACATGTGCAATTTGTGGGAGTTAAAGGTGACTCCCCAACACCCCTAGGAACAGTTGCTAGACCAAAATATCTTCCACAAGAGAGAGAATGGAAATAAAGCTTGTTTTAACAATGCAAGTTGAATAATGGTTGAATATATAAATGTACATGAGATGAATTGCTTATAAATACAAGGTAGAGAGATAGGATTAGACAAGATCATGACAAGTGTCTTAATCTTATGACATGAGACAACTAACTCATAACAACCTAGGATAAGATAAAGTCCAGACATGACAACTAAGACTTCTAGAAGGAATCTTTTATCTTGAGTAAACTTAACATGTGAATATGTCCCCTAATTACCTAGTGAGTGAATTAGCTAGGTACAAGACATATATTCACACCAACACCTCGCTTAAGTGCAACTTAGGGAGAAGATTATTATGAAAACTGTGCAAAAATGAAGATGGGTTTCGACTACGAGGCCATGTTAGGTACCCATTTACAATGCAAATGCAATCAATCTCTCATAAGCGGAGAAAAAGAGAAACCCCAATGAGACAAAAATCCTCTCCAAAATAGAGGAAAACAAAACAAACATGATGTATGGAGGACTCAATGATACCCCCCAAAGACTACATCCATTATGTATATACAATCAATGACCCCCCATAAGAGGGAAATAGAAAGATAAGATATCTCCACCACAATGAAGAATGCCTGAAAACAAAAGATGATCCAATATCTACAAGCAACACATCTCCTCTTAGGAAGAAACAAATCCATATGTTGATGAAGAAGCCACTCTATATCCAACTAAAAGGAGGAAGAATGAAGTCTCAACATGAATTCCTCTGAAAATTGAGTAGGAGTCTCCAATCTTGAATAAGCCACAACATAATCATGGTCAAAATCAACCAAGAAACACGATTGTAATAACCCATTCTAATTATTACTTAACTATATTATTGCAAATCACATTTCAAATATTTAATTTTAAAAATATATAAGTAGCTATTTTTAGTCATAGCAACATATGTCTAATTAAAATGAGTTTAATATATATATATATATTCAATTTCAATGTCATTTACAATATCCAAGCTAACTTGGCTCATGGGGCTACTAAGTCAATACAATATACAAATTTTACATCAAGGTTACATCTTAGACCATGATAGTCTTGTAAACATCCAAGGTTTCCTCTTGACGCTCACCTCCACTAGTGGACGATAACATGGTTGAAGTGCTTTACTTCCCAACCATGAAGCTTACGCTTCCTCAAAATTCTTTCAACTCGAAGAATACCCGACCCTGCATGGAAAGTTTAGCAAGAGAACAATCTGCAAGGTGGAATCTGGTGCATGCCCAAACATCAACTTGCATCTCTATCTGTAAGTTAGAAAAATGCAAGATCTATGCTAGGAATGGAAGAGAGTGGTATCACAAAGTCCATACATACATAATGGTCTAATTGCTTGGCCAAGCATAAAATTAAGTTGCAACAACAAACGATAGGTTTTGGATAAAGCAAAAACTTATAATCTCTGAACTCCATTTCAACACCCATCTCAAAAGGTAACTTTCAACATCACAGTCAAATCATAACAACTATCTACCCTCTAGCAACATCTACCCTAAGGTGCTCTAGTCTACTTAGGTGTTGTCGCTATACTTGATTAAGAGACTATTCTTTACACATATAACTATGGAAAAGTAATTCAATCTACTTATTCCTTAATTTAAATCAAATCAAAAAAATGAATCAAATGGAGAGGATCAATACATTATCCATTCATCTCATACACATGATACATGATTACATTCAATGTAAATCAAAATTCATTTAAGAATGAATTTAATAAGTAACAAAAGAAGGTATGTCACAAGTATGTGTATGTATGTAGACGAAGGTCTATGTGCATACACATATATGTGCCAAGTTATAAATTTAAGCATACATTCTGGAATATAAACCATTATATCAGATTTGCTATCATTCAAATAATGTTACAGTTTGACATATCATTTGTCAGAAATACAAGAAATAGAAGAGCTGAAAACAGTCTATTTGAGGAATTTCCCACTTTCTGATATGTTGTTTGTAACAAAATAAAACTGTTGCAGCTAAACAAATATTGTTTACAACAAAATGGTGTTGTTTTCAGCTAAACCAATATTGTTTACAGAAAAATGATGATGTTTGCAGCTAAACACATATTGTTTACCACAAAATGATTCCATTTGCAGCTAAACACATACTGTTTATAACAAAACGACGTCATTTGCAGCTAAACACATATTGTTTACAACTAAACGATGTTTTTTACAGCTAAACAAATATTGTTTATAATAAAATGATGTTGTTTATAGCTAAACAAATATTGTTTATAACAAAACGATGTTTTTTATAGCTAAACAAATACTATTTATAACAAAACAATGTTGTTTGATGGAGTTTACAAGTTTTATGTGCCATTAAGTTTTATTAATAGGTTCAAGCTATCTATACTACATACAAAGAACAAAATATCCATCATGTAGGTATTCAACATATAAATGATACTAATATCCTCTGTACAAATAAAAATATAGAACAACATGCTTGTCGTTTTGAAACCCAAATAATCATAAGAATCTTGAAACAATTTTTAGTATTTCCAGGGTTTTAGATAAAAACCTGTGTTTTTCTATTGTTATCAGGAAGAAAGAATAAAAGATCAAGTCACTTGTCGATCTAAGGAATGACGTTCAATTAGTGATTGTTTTAGTTTTACCTTAAACAATAACAAAGGTCGATTTTGAAGAATGCCCTTTAATGACATTTATATATATAAATATATATAGCTCAACATGCAATATTTAACCTATGATCATCGAAATGCAACTTGTTGAGCTTACAGATCGATTCATATAAAGGAAAAATAGAACGTTATCCTTGTTCCTTCATCGTTCAAAATGAATGATGCCGACTTATTTATACTACAACTATGAGTTTTCATTACTTAAATTATAAAATATGTGCTTTACACCCCACGGGTGTAGTGTCCCAATATTCAACCCAACCGATATGGGAATCAAATACCAAAAGAAGAGAAAAAGAGATAATACAACCATTCCCTAAGGGAACGATCAACAATTTTCTACATCATTTTCAAATAACACAACACTGCTAATAGGATATAATTTGCTAGTCATAGAATGGTTAAGAACTCACATGCAAGGAACTACATTTGTAGTCGTTAATAATTTGACATCCTTGCCTCGGCCTTGCTCGGCTAGCAAGTCAATAGGGCATAAAAGGCTCAAGAATATAACATGCATGGGTGGCTAATAGGCCTTGGTTTTCTAAGTCAAGAAAACATGGTTGATCTTACACAATACAACCAGCTCTAGAATAACATTTCCAGACATGTACTATTTATCTCCGATTTTAAGGAAATTGACAATCTGAGAATGAGATGCAAATTTTTTGAATAAAAATAACTGTGAAATCAAACATATTATCAATCTACCATTCATTTTTACCTCAAGGTCAAGCTTTTCCCCTGACTTTTCTTCTTTTTCCCCAACACAGTCGAACTTCTTGCCTGCTTTTTCCCTGGATGCCCATTACCACTACCAATGTTTTCCAGTGATTTTTCTCCTTTCCAAAATGGAAACTGGAAAGAGATTTTCTTCTTACTTGTTCGCATGAATTATGGGTCCATTTTTGTCATAATCGGTATTAATTTTTTGCCCCACTTATTTGAATTTAATTACTTCAAGGCCATAGTGTAAATATATGCCACTTCATCCATTACATCCATATTCAATTTTATTCGAATCAGAAGTATACAATTTAATAAATTCGATCCATATTTGATCTTTTATATGGAATAAATATATATATATATATATAAGACATATATACATACATATATGTTTATATATACATTTACACACATTTGTACATTCTTATATATATGTGTACGTGTATATACATATATACATGTGTATATATATATATATTTGTATTTGTATATATGTGTTTATATGTAGAATTATCACTATTCAAATAAATAAAAACTTTTATTTTATTCATATAATAGCATCTAAATGAAACTTTTATCCTTTTAATCATATCTTTTAAATACATACGTATGTGTTTAATCATACTATCATTTTCTTTCAAATTTGAACACATACAAGATAAAAATAGACAATTGAATATGAAATCATTGTTGGATGTTGTGGTTGTGTTGTTGATATGTGGTTGTCATTGATGTCAACACTATCAACATTAATGTCTTAAGGCTATATAAGTCAAGGATATTGAGAAAATTGTAATAAAATATGTTGAAGTTTTTTTGTGAAGCAGTGAAGTTTGGTATGGTGGAAATTCCAGTATGTTTATGATTAAAAGTTGTTGATTAACGAGTTTGTTGTTGAGCCTATCTAGTTTATTCTCCAAAATTTTCAGAGGTGCGCATGAATATTTCAGCAATTTATGAGTTTATGTGTGTTGACAGTTATTTTGTTACTATTGCTGGTGTTCTTGGAAGAAGATAATGTGATTCTGGTAATCTGAGTTGTTGTGTATGCTCCTGTGGTGTTTGTTGATGTTTCTAGATTGTGCTCTATCAGTCTTGCACATCTGCATTGATCGTTGTGCTCACGATCCGAGATTTTCTCTTACGTGTTCATGTTTTTCATGTTCATGGTCGACAGGGTGTTTGAAGCGTGTTGTGGATCTTTGTGAAAAAATATTTGAAGGTGTTTTGTGTTCAAGGATGTTTTTTTGGGTCTCTATTATGTTGTGGATGACTTTGGTTGGTGCGCTTTAAGAATTGATTATGGATTGAACTGACAGTTTGTATTCATCTTATTATTTTTTTCAAGCCGAAATCAAGCAATGTAATTTTTTGTTGCGGATATATATATGTGATTGTTTATCTCATTTGAGACATGTGTGAAGTGAAGTGTACGAGTGCTATGTGTGAATAAGGTTCAAATCATTTGAAGGTAGAGTAGAGTGTGAAGAAGAGTGAAAAAGAGTGAAGAAGTGTTCATGTGCTTAACCAAAACTATAATTAGGCATTAGCAGATGCTACTTTCTCAGTTCAAATTCTTCAGATGGATTTAATCTAAATGTTTCTGTAAGATAGCGAGTCTTCCTTTGTATTTGAGCAGTGAGCTCTAGACAATGTGCCTGAATGCATGTGCATTCCTCATTTATTCTTCTTATAATTCTAATGAAGTATAAACTTGTGGATTAACCTCCACAGTGGTTTTTCCCCTAATAGGGTTTCCACACAAAAATCTTGGTGTTATGTGTGTTTTTGATGTGTTGTTGATTCACGCTTTCATGGTTATTAATCATATATGAGAATAACGGTTAATAAGTTTAATAAGTTTGAAATTCTATGACAACTGATTCACCCCCCCTCTCAGTTGTCTGCCCTTGTGTTTCCAACAATTGGTATTAGAGCGAGTTCCTTGGAAGAATTTTGACAATTTGAGGTGATCTGGGATGGTGACATATAAGAAGGATAGTCTGAGATTTGATGGAACAAATTATTCTCTATGGAAGACTATATTGGAGTGTCATCTGAGATGCATTAGCGAATACTATTGGAACATTACATGTACTAGGTATTTTATTCCTCAAAATGGTCCTACTACTACTGTTGAGATTAGGGATGTTGAATACAATATCAGGGCTAAGGAAGCATTGTTGAGTGCTTTGACTGATTTTGAGATGATGAATGTTATGGAGTTGAAGAATGCTTATGAGATCTGAAAAAAGTTGGAAACTTTGTATGAAGGTGATGCTAATGTGAAGATTGCTAAGTTGCAGAGTCTGAAAGGGAAATATGAATTGTTGAAAATGGGTGATGATGAGAATATTACTACTTTCATGCAAAGAGTGAAGGAACTTGTGTGTGGTATCAGATGTGTTGGTGGACAGTTGGATGAATCAAATTAAGATTGTTGCTAAAGTGCTTAGATCCTTACCTCCTACATACAAAGTGAAAGCTACAACTATTGATGAGATTGGGACTGTGACAAATGTAACCAAAGATATGTTGATTGAAAAACTTACTGCTTTTGAGTTGAGTAAATTCGGTGATGCCCTTCCTAAGATAATCCAAATTTAAAGCTACTACCTCCAGAAGAGACAAGCAGAGATATGATCCAGGTGAAAGTTCTTCTAGAAAGGTATCTAGGAATGAGGAAGAATTGAGACAAAATGAAGAAGAAGAAAGAGAACTGAATGAGCTTGATGCACTTATTGTCAAGAGAGAAGCTAGAAGAGAAGGTATGTATAAAGGGAAATTTTCTATTAAATATTTTTCCTACAATAAGATAGGTCATTTTGCATCAAGGTGTCTAGAAAGATTTCCTAAGTCAAAACCTTACAAGCCTAAATTTCAAAAGAAGTGTTATTATGTTGTTGATGAAGGAGTGATAAATGATGAATCTGATAAAGGGAATGAAAGTGAAGATGAGTTTGTGTTTATTGCTATCAAGAAAAATAATCTTGTCTACTAAATCTATTAGTTGTACAAATGTGGAGAAAGCCTTAACTACTCGAGTTGAAGAAAAGGATGAATGGGTAATTGACAATGGATTTTCACATCACATGACAGGTGATAAAAGAAAATTTGTAAGCCTTGAAAAGTATGATGGTGGTGTTATAAGATTTGGTGATAACACTGGTGGTATAATCCGTAGCAAAGGATGTATTTCTTTTGATGGTAAGCATAACATTGATGATGTTCTTTATGTTGAAGGTTTGAAGCATAATATTTTGTGTTGGACAGATGGTTGACAAGGGATACAATCTTAAATTCAAGGATGGAAAGTGTAGAATATTGGGAAGTTCTGGAAATGTGATTGCTTCAGGTACAAAAACAAAATGTAATATTTATCACCTGAATGCTGCTAGTAAAAGTTGTTTGATTACTCAAGTTGATGAAAGTTGGTTGTGGCATAGGAGAATGTGTCATGTAAACTTTGACAATATTATCAAGATAAGTTCTACTCAGGTGGTGAGAGATCTTCCTAAGTTGGTAAATCCTACTAATGCCATATGCAAGGAATGCCAGTTAGGAAAGCAAACTAGAGTTTCATTCAGAAGCAAACAAAATTGTTCAAAGGGAATATTGGAGCTTATGTATACTGATATGTGTGGTACTGCTAGAATCAAAAGTCTACAAGGAGACAGGTATTTCATGTTACTCATTGATGATCATTCTAGATTGATGTGGGTTTTTTTCTTAAGGGAGAAATTTGAATCTCTAGAGAAGTTCAAGATCTTTAAGGCTAAAGTTGAGACTGAGACAGGTCTAAAGATTAAGTGTCTGAGATTGGAAAAAGGTGGTGAATTTACTTCCAGTGAGTTTAATTCTTTCTATGAAGTGCATGGGATAAAGAGATAATTATTTGCACCGCAGACCCCTCAACAAAATGGAGTTGTGGAAAGGAAGAACATAACACTTCTAGATGCTGCTAGAACTATGATGCTGGAAGGAAATGTTGCTCATATCTATTGTAGATAAGTTGTGAGTACTGTTGTTTATATTATCAATTGGGTACAAATCAAAGGTGATACTGGTAAGATTGCTTTTGAGCTATGGTTTGGTCATAAGCCTACTATTAGATATTTCAAAATCTTTGGGAGTAAATTCTATATCATAAGAGACAAAGATATAGGAAAGCTTGATGCTAGGAGTGATGAAGGAATCTTTCTTGGTTATTCTACTAAGAGTAAGGCCTACTGATGCTACAACAAGAGATTGAAGAAAATGGTTGAAAGTGCAAATGTTAAGGTTCATGAAGACATTGCTAGACCATACAAAGCCTGTGGATATGATTCTGATGATTAGAATGACAGTACCAACAAAGGTCAAACTTCAAATCAAGTTTAGATTGTTTCGGTGAATCAAGAAGATCAAGAGAAAGGAGAAACTAGTGAAAGTG
Source organism: Sequoiadendron giganteum (assembly GCA_007115665.2). Lineage (NCBI taxonomy): Eukaryota > Viridiplantae > Streptophyta > Pinopsida > Cupressales > Cupressaceae > Sequoiadendron > Sequoiadendron giganteum. Next base: position 58,357,909 of record CM021100.1, on the reverse strand, counting down.
CAGAAGAGAGATCACAAGATCCAGAAGTTCAAGAACATTCTAAGAATCCAAGGTATGTGAGATTAAATCATTTGGAAAATCAAATTATAGGTGATAAGAACAAAGGTGTCCAGACTAGGAAAAAACTTGTTGAAGAATATTGTTTGATATCAAAGACTGAGCCTAATAGTGTCAATGAAGCATGCAAAGATGAACATTGGATTGAAGAAATGAAATAAGAATTACAACAAATTGAGAAGAATGATACATGGATTCTTGTTCCTAGACCTAAGGAAAAAAATGTAATTGGAACTAAATGGGTATTTAGAAACAAACTGAATGAACAAGTTAAAGTTATCAGAAACAAAGAAAGACTGGTATGTAAAGGATATTCACAGATGGAAGGAATTGATTTTGAAGAAACTTTTGCTCCTGTTGCTAGAATTGAAGATGTGAGACCGTTTCTTGCTTATGATGCTTACAAAAACTACAAAGTTTATCAGATGGATGTCAAATCAACATTTCTAAATGGTGAACTGAATGAAGAGGTGTATGTTGAATAACCTAATGGATTTCAATTGACTAATAAGGGAGATATGGTTTGTCGGTTGAAGAAAGCATTGTATGGACTCAAGCAAGACCCAAGAGCTTGGTATGCCAGATTGGACAAGTATTTGTTGAAGCTTGGATTTAAAAAAGCTACTGTTGATAGTAATTTGTATTTCAAAATTGTTGATGATAAAGATTTGATTGTGGAAGTTTTTGTTGCAGATATCATTTTTGGAGGAGATGATGGTTTGTGCATGAAGTTTGCTGATGAGATGTAGAATGAGTTTGAGATGTCAATGATTGGAGATATGAAATTATTTTTGGGATTGCAAATCACTCAGTTAGATAAAGGGATATTTATATCTTAGTCCAAGTATGTGAGAGAACTGCTAAAGAAATTTGGTATGGAAGATTCAAAGCTAGTCGGTACACCCATGGTGACCGGATGTAAGTTGACAACAGATGATGGTTCTTCAAAGGCAAATCAAACTAGATACAAATCAATGATTGGTGGATTTCTTTATTTGACTCAAACTAGACCTAATATCATGAATGTTGTATGTATTGTTGCAAGATTTCAAGCTGATCCTAAGGAATCTCATGTGATTGTTGTGAAGAGAATTTTCAGATTCTTGAAGGGAACAATTAATTTTGGCCTATGGTATCCTAGAGATGATGATCTTACTTTGAGTTCCTTTACTGATGTTGATTGGGCAAGAGATGTGAATGACATAAAAAGTACTAGTGGTGGCACATTTTTCTTGGGAAAGAAGTTGATTTCATGGTTAAGTAAAAAGTAGAATACCATTTCTTTATCTACTGCAAAGGCATAATACATTGTTGTTGCTAACAACTGTAGTCAAGTAATTTGGATGAAGCAGATGTTGACAGATATTGGAGTTGTGTATGATGAACCCATTGCTATATTCTGTGATAATTCAAGTGCCATTAATATTTCTAAGAATCTGGTGCTGCATTCGAAGACCAAGAATATATCTATTAAATATCACTTTTTGAGAGACAAGGTGAGTGATAAGGAAGTCAGCCTGGAGTGTGTGCCTACTAAGGAACAGATTATAGAAATCTTTACTAAGTCGTTGGCTAAGGATACTTTTGAGTATCTCAGAGGGAAGTTAGGGGTGCTTTCCCCTCCTAATCAGAACTAAGATGCAAGTATTTGCATCAGTCTGTGCATTGACAAGTCATATCTTGTTTCAAATTGATTTTGCGGTGGCTGCTACTTAGGGGGAGTAGTCAAATATTTTAGATATGTGGTTCAAAGCTTTTGTTTACCTTTTCCATTGATGTCAAAAGGGGAGAAGAGTAATGTGAAAAACCTTTGAAGAAGAAAGGGGAGAAGAGTAATGTGAAAACCTTTGAAGAAGAAAGGGGGAGAAGAGTAATGTGAATTTTTTTGAAGAATTAAGGGGGAGAAAAGCAATGAGAGAAGAGTCAGAACCTAAGGGGGAGTAAGTGTTGGAGTTAGTTGCATTGATGGTGTTTTTCACATCATGTATTTCTATAAATGCCAAAGGGGGAGATTGTTGGATGTTGTGGTTGTGTTGTTGATATGTGGTTTTCATTGATGTCAACACTATTAGCATTAATGCCTTTAAGGTTGTATATATCAAGGATATTGAGAAAATTGTAATAAAATATGTTGAAGGTTATTTGTGAAGCAATGAAGTTTAGTATAGTGGAAATTTTAGTATGTTGATGATCAGAAGTTATGGATTAAAGGGTTTGTTGTCAAACTTATCTAGTTTATTCTTTGAAAGTTTCAGAGGTGCGCATGAAGATTTGAGCAAGTTATGAGTTTTTGTGTTCCGACAGTTGTTCTGTTACTGTTGTTGGTGTTCTTGGAAAAAGATAATGTGATTCTGGTAATTTGAGTTGTTCTGTATGCTCCTATGGTGATTTTTGATGTTTCTAGATCATGCTCTATCAGTGTTGCATGTCTGCATTGATCGTTGTGCTCGCGATCTGAGATTTTCTCTTGTGTATTCATGTTTTTCATCTTCATGGCTGATAGGGTGTTTGAAGCATGTTGTGGATCTTCGTGGAAAAATCTTTGAAGGTGTTTTGTGTTCGAGGATGTTGTTTTGGGTCTCTATTATGTTGTGGCTGACTTTGGTTGGTGCACATTAAGAATTGATTATGGATTGAGTTGATAGTTTGTATTCATCTTATTATTTTGTTGAAGCCGACATGAAGCAATGTAATTTCTTATTGTGGATATATATGTGCAATTGTTTATCTCATTTGAGACATGTGTGAAGCGAAGTGTACAAGTGTTATGTGCAAATAAGGTTCAGATCATTCGAAGGCAGAGCAGAGTGTGAAGAAGAGTGAAGAAGAGTGAAGAAGTGTTCATGTCCTTAACTGAAATTGTAATCAGGCATTAGCAGATGCTACTTTCTCAGTTCAAAATTTTTAGATGGATTTAATTTGAATGTTTCTGTACAATAGTGAGTCTTCCTTTGTATTTGAGCAGTAAGCTCTAGGCAGTGTGCTTGAATGCATGTGCATTCCTCATTTATTCTTCTTATACTTCTAACAAAGTATAAAATTATGGATTAACCTCCACCGTGGTTTTTCCCCTAACAGGGTTTCCATGCAAAAATCTTGGTGTTATGTGTGTTTCTGATGTGTTGTTGATTCATTCTTTCATGGTTATTAATCATATCTGAGAATAAGGGTTAATAAGTTTAATAAGTGAAATTTTGTGACAACTAATTCACCCCCCCTCTCAGTTGTCTGCCCTTGTGTTGCCAACAATCATATGTTTAATATTCCACAAGCCTTTTTGTTTTTCAATTATTAGATCAATTTGAATCAAGCAAATAAGTTCTTCTATGTCCAAATTTCAAATGCAAACATCATGTCATTTGTGGTGTGTGCACCCAAATTCCATCAAGCTTACCATTTGATCTGGTTAAATGATTCTACTTCAACTGTGTTCTCATCCTTCACCCTATCATCATGAAATTGCACACACTTGCACTTACACATCTCATTAGTAACATTCAATCATGATAAAATATAAGATAGTTTCAGAAGATCACATAGTCAAAGACGGTCAACTTCTTTCAATTTTTTCATAAATATCAAAATTTTCATTCAACATATTGAATTCCCACAATAATTCAATTTATCATATTATAATTTAGATGCAAATTAAAAATTGGGTTATGACAATGACAAATCAAGTGAATGAGGAGACTCATGAATGTCGATCTCCAAATATAAAGTAGATGGTATAACAATTGTGCCAAAACTGTCATCAAATAGGAGACAGACTCCCTCAAGTGTGTCCTCCAAATATGCAGTATGAGACTCCACAAACAAGTTAGGAATACCTATCAAATACTCATCCCATAAAGCAAGATCTGATAAAATATGACCATCCTTGTAAATATAATAATAACTGATGACTAAAGAAGCAGGAGATGGAGGAAGCTCAACACTGGTCTCTAGAATACCAAGGTGTAGATGACCAAACTTTTCCTCACAAACATGGTTCACACTCAATGGAGTGTGTGATGCAGTCAAAGGAACATTATAACCTTTTGAAGCAAAATGTGAAAAGGAATACAAATGAGATGAATGATAAACCATCCAGATAGCAATAATATCCCCAGTCTCCAAATCCCTTATGCACACTCTATCAAGAGTGAACTCAAATATTTTACCTTGACCCCCATGAGTAATTTGATAAATAGAAATGATATTTGAGGACAAGGAAGGAACACAAAGTACATCATTGAAAGTCACTTCCCCCATGTCAATAGAACCCTTCCCACTTACCTTACCCCATGTCAAAGAATCTAGTGATGCATTCAAGGATAAAGCATATATCTATCAAGTATAACTTTTTGAGAGAGAAGGTTATGGAGAATGAGGTAAAGCTTGAGTATGTACCTACAAAGGATTAGATTTCTGAAATATTTACAAAGGCTCTTCCTAAGGATACTTTTGAGTATCTTCAGGAGAATTGGGGGTTATTACCCCTCCTTTGAACTAGATGCATATGGAGATACATGAGTCTAGTGGATCTATGGATCTATCTCTTTTATGTTCTGATGTTGGTGGATACCTCTAAGGGGGAGTAGATAGTGTCATGTGTTGTCATTATTGCTGATTTTCTTGGGTGTACTCCTAAGGGGGAGTATTTAGAGAAGGTATCTTGGTTCAGTGTCAAAGGGGGAGAGAGAATCATGTGAAAAAATCATCTACTTAGGGGGAGAGACTATCATGGGAGAAATTTGTGTATATTATCTAATCATTATTATCAAGGGAGAGAATCTTGTAAGGGGGAGAGTGTGCAGGAACTTTGTGTAGGCTATCTAATCTGGAAAAAAAGGGGAAGAATGTGTATGTTGTCTTTGATAGTTTTCACATCTTATGTTGCCATCAATGAAAAATGGGGAGGTTTTTGTAAGGATGAAGGTGTTCTTATTGATGTCAATAGGAATTCTACTGACTCGTGTTGTCATTGATGTCAACTATGCATTAAGGAAGTTGTTGCATGATGAAGATGTCAAGGATATTGAGACAATTTTGAAAAAGAGGAGAACATGTTGTTGCAAGTTGTGCATGTATAGTTGAGATATTGAGGAAGTGTTGTGAGTACATAGAGCTATCTTTTTGTTGCAGATTCTAAAGATGACTTGGAATGAAGTAATGTGCTGAGATGATGTCTCTGGTACTTTGTTTCTGAGTGATTTTGAGAAAATTTGATAAATAATGTTGTGCAAGTGTTCAAAGTGTGCTTCGGTATTGTGCTCTATGTTTCTTCTATGTTGAGGCTATGCATGTGCAGATCTAATATGTTGTTCATAGTTGTTAGAGGTTGCTATATTCAAAATTTGGGTTTCTAGATCATTGTACAGAGAGATATTTTCACCAGTGTGTGAACCAGTCTTTCAGTGATGTTTTTTGTGGCCTAGGAGAAATGTATTTTCTTTGTGTTTCTCTGTTGTTTGGCTTCAGGTTGTGTGGATTTGGGAAGTTTCTTATAATATTTGTATCTTTCAGTATTCAAGGTTTTACTTGATTTGGTACAGTACAAAGTGGTTTTCATATGTCAGTGTACAAATAAGGTTTATTAGTTGTTCTAAGTTGAAGTATTAGTTGAAAGTATGAAGGTGTTGTCATTGATGTCAACAAGTAGTTTACTAGCTGGTCTTGTCATAGATGTTAAAGAGGTTTATTGCATGTCAAGGATATTGAGAAAATTGAGAAAAAGAGGAAAAGAGGTTGTTGCAAGTTGTGCATGTGTAGTTGAGATATTGAGGAAGTGTTGTGAGGACATGGAGCTATCTTTTGTTGCAGTATTTGGAGATGAGTTAGAATGATGTAATGAGTTGAGATGATGTCTCTAATACTTGGTTTCCAAGTTCTTTCTAGAAAATTTGATAAATAGAGTGTTGGCCTCCTACAATGATTTTAAAAACTAAGACCTTGCAACTATGATTCAGAGATTGGACATCTAACCTGAATAGCCATTTCAATAATCATGAAGGTGCATTTAAATTGTCAACCCAAGGACGTAAACTTGAAATGGGTCAGCACTGTATGTGCACTAGGAATCCAAAGTAGCCATATCTATCCTACAACTAAGAAAAAAATAATGTTGAAGTAAATTGCTTGGAAGGAAATAACATAAATGTTGAACATAAACCAATAACTAGATTAAACTGAAATGCATGACAAAAATGAAAAGTATGAGCGAACAAATAGGAAACTACTGTGTCTATTTTGGCTGCAGGAACAGTCACATAATGGAATTCTAGTGGCTGCAAGAATAGTCAGTGCCAGATTCTTAACTAATAACTGAATAGAAAATAACAACTAAACTAAAATAAGGTATGGAACAAAATACTCACCAAGTGGGCCCCCTTGGATAAGTATTTCCTAAAACTAAGATAGAATCATATGCACAAACTTATAACTTCATTTCATTTATTGGAAAACATGAGTACAAATGAGTAACATGACTGTATTACTGAAAAGCTCAAGAGTGTGATTACATAAAAATTAACATTTTTCAACTAGCTAGCACTCAGAAGGAACATCTGAGCCTTATTTAAAGACTTAGGAAGGTGGTCAACTCCAATAGACGTGAAGGATGCCACATTGGGGAAATCACGGAAAAGAGCAAAGGTGGCTATGCATGCACAAAACCTATCAGGCATGTTTGCCTTAATGTGAGCCTAACACAACAGTAATGCCCGTGCTTGCTCAACAACATTTAATATCATTACAAGGTGGTTACAATATGATTTGCATGAGGAATCTTCAGTCGCCAAGAGTCTTCCCTCCATTAAATGACCACAACTTGTTGACCGATATGGCAAATGCTTAGCTGGCGAAATCTTCTTGAATTGCAGGCTTTAATTATATTTGCATGTCAATGGTAGTACGCACAACAACCACATATCCATAATTATCTCAAAGCGACATTCATTAATCACATGCAAAATTAACATAGTCAGTTCATATAGCATGCCAATATCATTAAAAGTTATGAAAATAAGTTTATGTCCAAAGTCTATTGTTTTTAAGGAAATATTATGAAAATATCAACTCCCAAGTATCAAAGTCTTATGACAACTGTAGGAAATGGACAACAACCCTATCAATAATTAAACCATAAACTAGTCTCATCATTCCCCCCCCAACCTAATGTCTTGCCGGTCCTCCAACAGAGGAAGAATTGAGCTTTTGTTTGGTCAATGCCCTGAAATTGGCAACTGCAAGTCGTCCCACATTAATTTCTGTTGTATTTGAATTAGGGTCCCAATAGAACCCTTGTTGTCTCTCCGGCCTACTCCATCTTTGACTTTCATCAGCTATGTCATACCTGTAAAACCTAAAGTTTGGCACCAACCACAATAGGATAGGTGGTTGAAAAATTAGTGGAAGCCAAAATTTTCCTTTTTTTCTTCCAATCTGCATATACCTATCAGCTCTTTTGAGTGTTGCAACATAGTTGTGCATGGAATGAGGCTTTGCTTGCTTCAAATCATCAGATAGGTATCCCATTACAGAGTCTCTTGTGGTTCTTGCCATCTCCTCATATTCTTTATACACTGCCTCTCGCTCAAGCAGGATCCTACTGCCGTAGCTTGGTCTATATAAATTTTTGTGCCAATCCTTAAAAATATCTCCTGGATGTCTAGATTCAGCCCTAATGGGTAGAGGAATGTTGGATTCAATCTGTCTATAAGTCTTGAATTGCTTACCCCAACTAACTTTGTTATGTATCCAGGACATGAATGCCCTCATTTGGACATCCCCAACATATAACAATGGATTCTAATTTTGATCTTTGGTCACAACAAAACTAAGTAAATAAAATTCACACAACAAATTTTTCATCTCAGGGGGAGCAATCCGAAAAGCATTGAAAAATTCAGTAGGGGTCTCAATGGAGGGGTTCAAACCTAAAACAATTATTGCTAGCTTGAAAGAAAGATGCCTCTCATTTAAATACAAAGCATAGACCCTTGAAGGAGCTCTACATTCTAATATTTGTGGTACTAGATTTGTAATGTCATCTACATTCTTTAAATCGACAATTTCTTCATTCTTATTTTCAATTTCTTCATCTTTTTGTTGAATTTCCTTCTTCAACCTGTGTTTTTCTGCTTTCCATTCTTCTTCTCTCCTTTGTATTTCTCTCCATAAATTCAAGACCACTATGTTCGTTAAAAAATAAAATGGCCTATGTAATCCTACCATCATTTTACTTGGCACTTGTGCTTGCTCTTGGTGGAGTACCAGTTGCAGGGCTTTTGTTTGCTTAGCCATTTCTGCATGCAGGGGCTCAAGTTCATGTTCTTTCTCATGCTGCAGGAGCTCCTGATTTTCATCACACGCCTGGTTTTCAACTTGTTCTGGAATATTGACAAGGTCTGCCAACATCATGCTTGCTACTTCCTCAAATATATCCTTCTCCTTCACATTCACCTACTCCATTGGAGCTTCTGCATCCTTTTGTAATGTTTCCCTAGGAATTTCATCAATGGCTCACCTAGCCGATCTTGATTTTTTGGGAGGGATTTATTTTGCTGTAGGAGGAATAGTGTCAACCTTCCGTTTCCTAGAGCTTGGCACCTCTTTTTCTACCATTTTCTTTTTAGCTTTTCCTTTTCTCATTTTTGCCTTCTTCTTTTGTGCCCTAGTTCCCATTAGGGTGCCAAGAGGGACATCATCATCAGAATCAGGAGAGGAACTCTCTTTATTCGAATGCTCTACCTTAGAAGAACTAATTTCAATAGTTTGTGTGGCTAAAGGAGGGTTTCCACTAGGGCTTGTGTCAGAAGTTGAGGCACCAGGAGTGGCCCCAACATTGCTTCTTCTTCTACCAACCCTACGAGGTTGAGGCAAAACCCTAGGTCACAAATGCTCTGGTCTAATTTGATCAATACTAAAAAATTATTCCCAATAAATATCAAACACATCATACAGGGAATTTTCAACTAATAATTTAATTAGACAATGGTGGGAAACAAAATTGTCCCTACCTTTCTTGGCCTCGACCGCCATGATTGAGAGAAGGTGAAATATCATGTTGGGAACATTCATTCTCCTTTTGTGCCTCATGTGGTTTAGGAGATTAAAATGCACAGAATGTAAATTCGACTGGCAACCTTCAAAGGTAATATACTTCACAACATAAATAGTTGATTGCCTCCATAGGTCAAGTAGAGAAGTTCTCTTCGCACCTTGTTTGTCTATACTCAACGAAGGGTCATTAGGTTCTATAAATTTGGCCCTAGTTGACTTGGCATCTCTGGCAGCAAGGTATTGTTCACTGTTGGAAGGAAACCCTGTAACTTTTTCAATTCTTTCCTTCGTAGCTGTGACATCTAATCCCTTTACCGTGGATTTCCCTTCAGACAATGTCTGGGCGAATTCCAATGCAACATTTTCATCAAAACCATCCAGCTTTAAGAAATAATCTAGCCATCCACAGTTTCTAAACTCGGCTAGGCAAGGTGCATCCTATAGTAACACATCGTGAACCATGGGTTCATTTTGAATGAACCCACCTCCCATTGTCTGTAATCAAACAGAACTACTCTGCAAAGATTTTCTTCTTGCAATCCTCATCTAAACGTCAAACTTCTTCTTTTCCTGCAACTCTGCTAAATTCCAATGCTGGTGTCATTTGAATTTTACCTTTTGGCTTAAGATTATGATAGGATAAATTAAAGCAATAAAGGAGTAATAAATGCAAGCTATGATTAAGGAAAATGGCGGTGGTGGATTATCATTTCACACATACGAGTTGTCACCTTACTCAGAATTCAAATTGGTTCAATTACTTAAATTTTGCTAACGTGAACCAATACAGACAGACATGCATACATGGAATTGACACGTTCCCACCCCAACTTAAATGTGCACATGTGTCCTCACATGTGAGGTGGAATGTCGATTTGATAGGGCAAGGAATAATTACATGCTATGGCGAACATTCTATAATAATTCACAACAATTAAATAAATTCACTAGAAGACAATTAAGATATAACAATTGATGCACACGTACCTAAATTCATGGAAGATTTATTGCAAATATCATGGAGAAAGTACCGGTCACTTTTCAAGAAATTAGTTGAGCAATTAATGAAAGTGGAGTGGAATGAGGTGGAATGAAATGAAGTGAAGTGAAATGATGATAGAATGGAAGAGAGAGAAAGGTGGAATGGATGGGTGAAGAAGTGGACCCCCATAGAAGTGGAAGTCTTTATTATGACAAGTTACATACCTCAGTTAGCTAGAAGAAGGGACACTAGGTCCACTTCCTTTGACTGTAGGAAGTTAGGTGTTGCATGCTAAGTGAATTGTTGCAGGAACTCCTCCTTAGAAGTTGGCTTGTGATACAATATCAAGCGATGACCATTCACCAGCAGCTTAAACCTGATAGGGTCGATGGTAGTAAGTTGAACAACTCCATTGGAAAATACTTCAGCCACGTCATATGGTCTGAGCCACCTTGTCTACAATTTTCCTACATTATCTTGATATCTTGAGTCATAGAGCAGTACCCAATCTCCAGGTTGAAATTTATTATCCTTGATGAATTTATCATGCCACCTTATTCTCTGACTCTGCACTACTTTTGTGTGATGCAAGGATTCCTTCCTCGTCTCATTCAAAACATTCAGTTGCATGATTCTATCTCTTTGTGCTTCAAAAATATCCATGCCCAATTCTACTACAGTTCTAAGAGTCTTATGCTCAAATTCAATGGGCATCATAGCTGTCTTGCCATACAACTCAAATGGAGTGAATTTTGTAGTTGTTTTCCAGGTAGTTTTGTAAGCCCAAACAACTTCTGGTAGCCTGGTTACCCAATCCTTTTTATGGAGAGCCACTGTTTTGGTTAGAATGGCTTCAATTTCTTTGTTAGTCACCTCAACTTGGCCATTGACATGGGGGTGATAAGGATTAGACATCCTATGCCTAATTTTATACTCATTGACTTGTGTTGTAACAAGGGTTGAAGTGAATTGAGTCCCTTGATCAGTTACTATTTCTCTTGGAACTCCATACCATGTGAAAATTTCCTCATACAAAATTTTTGCAACCTTATTATCTCTTGCATGCTTCATGACCTTAATTTCTACCCATTTAGTTACATAATCAATGCATACCAAAATATAGGATTTAATTTTTGATGGAAGATCAATGGGCCCTACAAAATCCAGTCCCCATTTATCAAATGGACAGATTACTACCTGGGGACAAAGTGGCATCTCATTAGAATTTGTTGGCATGTCCATCATTTGGCATCTATCACACTTCCTTTTATATCTTCCTACATCCTTTTGGAGCGTTGGCCCGAGTGAAGCCACAATAGTGGTTTACAATTCCAGTGAGGGAGGAAAACTCACAAAAAACAACCCTAAGGCAAAAAGTGTGATTTTGGGGGTTCGTACGAACCTACTAGTGGGTGAACCCACATAAGTGGTGAACACTTTTGTGGAGGAAGGGAAAAGTCATTTTTTCCCTCTACATAAAGTGAAGGGGTTCGGCCGAACCAAATTGTTCGCTCAAACCCCTTTGACATGTGATCGAAAATATTAAAATAAAGGGGTTCGAGTGAACTAGGGTTCGGTCGAACCCCCTTAATAGGGATTTAAAAAAAAAAATCCCGTCATTTTCTTGGACCCCGTGAATTTTTTTAATTATTTTAATGTAAAGTAGGTTCGGCTGAACCTACTTTAAGGGGTTCGACTGAACCTACTTTACATGAAAAAAATGATTTTTTTTCTAAAAAATTATCGTTCGAAGCTCAATTTAAAAATTAAAATGTAGAAAAATTTAGAAGCCCAACTAGATAATGATAGTCCTCAGAATGAGCTATTCGTCGAATATAATTTTAATATGATTTGCTTTTATTATGTATTTTATTTTTTAGTTTTATTAAACATAGGTTTTTCACTGAAAATCAAAATCTTTGGTCTACACATGTGGAAAAATAGCAGATTATCAAAATAAAATTAAAAAAAATATGTTGAGGCTGGGTATTGATGTCCTTGGTCCATTAAAAATATAAAATTGAATTTCAATTCATACAAAAAAAGTTATGTTGTATACAGTCCGCCTATGTCTGAATTGCAATTCGTTTGACTTTGAAACTTGATTAAGGAAAAAATATTCAATAAAAAACTATGAGACCAAATGAAAGCGGTAGATACCGTAGTTACAAATCTAAATTCGAAAAAAATAGAATTTTATCCTTCATACAAAAAAAGTTATGTTGTATACGGTGAGCGTTACTTTTTAAAAATGTTGTTTTCTGAAAAAAAACCAATTTTTGTGGGAGATGGAAAAAAAAGTGCAATCTGATTCCAAAAATTTTGAAAAAAATATTTTTAGAATCTAGAGACAAAATTTGATGAGACTCTAGTTTGCATCATTTTCAAATTCCTCACGGTTTAGCCGCTACAAGAGCTCGAAAGTGAAGATTTAGTTAAAAATAATAATTGCAGTGTCCAGTTTGCCCAAAAATTGTAAACCACTATTGTGGGATCACCCTAGTTTGAGCAAACCCATTTGAATCTTGCACGCCAAAAAAACCAAAAAAAATGCATTAGGAAGGGTGCTTCATATGGAGCCCCCTCATCCCTCATTCTCCCCTTGAAACACAAAAAAAACATAATTTTTTTCACTTCGGAGCTCTATTTGAACATGAAAATGGTGGAGACTTCACAAACCCAATTGGAATCAGATAGTCCTCAGAACGAGCTATCCAACGAATATAATTTTAATATGTTTTGGTTTTATTATATATTTTTTTTTTTAGTTTTATTAAACATAGGTTTTTCACTGAAAATGAAGGTCTATGTTCTGCACATATGGAAAAATAGAAGATTATAATTTTTTTTTTTGAAAAATATGAGTGCACCAAGTATTGAAGTCTTTGATCCAACAAAAAAAGTTACGCATTATATGGTCGCGCTATGTCTGAGTTGTAATTGTTTGACTTTGAAACTTGATTAAAGAAAAAATATTCAATAAAAAACTATCTAACCAAGTGGAAGCACTAGATATCAGAGTTACAAATCTAAATTTGAAAGAATTATAATTTTATCCTTCATGGAAAAAAAGTTATGCATTATACGGTATGCGCCACTTTTTAAAAATGTTATTTTCCGAAAAAAAACTAGTTTTCGAGGGAGATGGAAAAAATAGTGCAATTTGATTCCAAAAATTTTGAAAAAAATATTTTTATAATCTACAAACAAAATGTGATGAAACTCTAGTTTGCATCATCTTCAAATTCCTCACGATTTAGCCGCTATAGGTGCGCGAAAGTGAAGATTTAATTAAAAAAAATTATTTCAGTGTCCAGTTTAGCTAAAATTTGTAAACCACTATTGTGGGATCACCTGCCAGTAATATCCTATGTTCAAAATCTTCATTGTTGTCCTTTTGGCTGAAAAATATCCTCCATAGGGTTCATTGTGACATGCATGCAAAATATCAAATGTTTCATATTCTCTCACACATCTCCTCGTGACCTGGTTAGGTCTAGTATAGAACAAACATCCAACAATCCATAAAAAAAGAAAATATTTCTCAATGAGCACTCTCCTCTTTTTTGGAGAGAAGTGAGGAGGGACTCTCCTTGTGACTACAAAATTAGCTATGTCAGCATACCAGGGTGTCTGCACATTGATGGAAAATAAGTGCTCATCAGGGAAAGAATCATCTATGACTTGATTATCCTTTGATGTAGTCAACCTTGAGAGAAAGTCTACAACAACATTGGCCTTCCCTAGTTTATCCACAATGGTTATGTCAAACTCCTGCATCAACAATAACCATATTGCTAGCCTTCCTAAAATCAGAGGTTTATTCATGAGGTATCTAATAGCTGCAAGTTCGGTGTGCACAAAGATTTGGTAGACTGTTATGTAATGTCCAAATTTTTTTAAAGCATAAATCACTACTAACATTTCTTCTTCTATCATTGTATAGTTGAATTAAGCTCCTTGCAGATTTTTGCTGACAAAGTAAATGGAATTTTCAATAGCTCCTTCTTTCTATCTTAGGACTGCTCCTATAGAATAGTTTGATGCATCTGTATGGTTGTGAAAAATAAACTCCCAATTAGGTCCCTTGAGCACAGGAGCATGAGTCAGAGCTGCTTTCAAGTTAGAAAATTCCTTGTCACAGTCTTTTGTCCATTGGAACTCAACATCTTTAGTGAGGAGAGTATACAATGGTGCTGCCATTTTGCTGAATTTTTTGATGAAGCTCTTGTAATAACCTGCATGTCCTAAGAAACTCCTAACATCTTTTTGTTTTGTAGGAATAGGCAGATTAGTAATCACCTCAATCTTTGCAAGATCTACTTGAATGTCTTTGTGAGAGATGTAGTGGCTAAGAACTACACCTTCCTGTATCATCATGAAACTCTTTTCACTATTTAAAGATAGATTATGGTCTTCACATCTCTATAGGACTCTTTTAAGATTTCTCAATGCTTCATTGAAATCAACACCATATCTAGTGAAATCATCCATATAAATTTTCATGCAATCATGAAAAATGTCTAAAAATATGCTAATGACTGCCCTCTAAAAAGTTGCAGGTGCATTGCATAAGCCAAATGGAAGTACGGAGTAGGCATAGGTTCCCCATGGATAGATAAAGGTGGTCTTCTCCTAGTCCTCTAGTGCAATTTGGATATGGTTATAGCCACTAAATCCATCAAGAAAAGAGAAGTACTACTTTCTTGCAAGTGAGTCAAGAACTTGATCTATGAATGGTAAGGGAAAACGGTCCTTTTTGGTGGCAGAGTTAAGTTCCCTATAATCAATAAAAAATCGCCACTTCCCTCATTTTTTGGGCACAATCACCAATGGGGACACCCTCTGGCTATCTAAAATGGGGTAGATAAATCTGGCATCAAGTAATTTCTGTAGTTTTCCTTTTACAATTTATCTCAATGTAGGGTTAATTCTTCTTTGTGGTTACCTCACGGGTGTACAATCATCTCTTATGTAGATCCTATGAGTGCAAAGCTTAGGATCCAATCCCTTCATATCATGATAATCCAATGCAAATGCATTTTGGTGGGTCCTTAGTAAGTTTTTCAATGAAAATTGTTGTTCTTCACTCAATTTACTGTTGATATTCAGATATTTTCCTTCTGACACTTTCACTTGTGTAGTTAACTCTACCATAGTTGCTTCACTAATGCTTGGTATTTTGAGTTCATGTGGCAGTAATGCATGAAACATACCTGTTGCTGCAAGAAGTTTGGTTGCAAGAATAATGTTCGTAGGACGAGCGGCTGTAGGAAGTGTGTGCAACAGTCTCCTCACCATATTTGCAGAATCAAAGGATGACGCTTCCTCTACCTCATAACGGTTTTGAATTATGTTAGAAAATACTTCATCTTCATCCTGAAGCTATAGGAAAGGACTTCTGCCTAACATCATAAGTTGTGTCACATAATTAACTTTCTCAGCCTTTTCACCAACATGTGGCCATACTGAATCATCCTTATCATGGGATGGCTGAGAAGGAGGGTAGAGGACAAGCCTTTTGGTGGTCTTCCCATTTGAAATGGTCATGTCTCTTATTCGACATCCAATATAAGCATCTGTTGTTGCTAACCATGGTCTTCCAAGAATAATGGGGTACCCACCTAGTGTGGCTTTAGGAGAAAGAATCATAAAATCTATTGGGTACTCCCAAGAGTCTAGAGTTACTACTAGATCTTCCACTATACCATCAGGTTTAATAGTAGAACTATCAGCAAGTTGCAGGACAGTAGGAGTAGGTCTCATACTTACAATATTTAGTTGTTGCAGGATGTCCTTAGTCATCACATTTATTGTTGCTCCCAAATCAATCAAAGAATTCTTTATATGCATCCCATTTATAACAACTCCTGTCACAAGACTCCCTAGGTCATTATACTTAGGAACAATCACTTTCTCAAGCATGATGTCAGCAAGTTGTCCCACCACATGAACTATAGTGGGGTCTTTATTCTTCCTACCTGACTTCTTAAGGCATGCTTCCTTGATTGCTTTGCCATATATGGGAACATTTTTTATGGCTTGAAATAGAGGTATTTGGACATATATATATACTTCAATTGATCTAAGATGTCAAAATTTATGTCTTCCTTTTCTTCTTTTTTCTTCACAGTTTCCAACCTCAGAGGAAATGGTGGTTCTGGCTCAGTTTGCCAGACTGGGACTGGTTCAAGAATTTTAGGTGCACTTGACTGAACAGGGACATTCATAGGCTCATCCTCTTCCACAAGAAGCTCAATGATAATAGTTGTGGAAGGAGTTGGAAAAGTAGTACCTAAATGCAAACGAATGTCACTTACACTCATAACATATGCAGGGAATTGATTTGGATCATAAAAGTACACTAGTTGTTGTTGTGGTCTATTATTTGGGTTAGGTGTGGGCTGAGCTAGTAGCTGAGTAGGTTTAGGTGCATTTGAACTTGGATTAGCAGGAGGAGGCATTATAGCAAGTTGTTGAGGTTGAGAAGGTGGTTGCATGTAATTGGTTGTCTGGTTTGGCCATTTCTGTCCTCCCCTCCACTGAGATGTTTGATGCTAGTTTCCTGGGGGTGGCTGCCAATTTCCTTGAAATTGATGCCAATTCCCCCGAGTTTTCTGCCATTGGGGTGGAGATTTTTGGTGATTGGGCCAAGCATTTGGAGGGTTATTCCAAGGCTTTGGTGGATATCCTCCATAATTGGATGGATATGGGGGTTGCCATTGATTACTAGATGAAAAAAAATTGAAATATGGCCCAACAAAAGATAATGGATCTGGTGGCATACCCTGTCTTGGAGCCCATGGCCTCCTTTGTGCAACATAGTAGACTTGATCATATTCACCCGAGATTGGCTTGAACTCGGGTGCCATCTTCTTGCTATCAATATTAGCTATCATCTTGCATCTGCAATCCTTCTTCTTTTGTCTACAATGAGGGCAATATTTTGCCAACATTGCCTCTGCCTCTTGTTTATTTTTGGCCTGAAGTGAATCCAGCTGATTAGCTATATTGTTTATGATGTCTTGTTTGAAGTCTACCAGTAAGTGAGTAATCTCCATCCTTGAAACGCCTCTGGTAGATGACTTACCCATAGAGGATTGGTAAGCTCTCCTTTTCTTTGAAGCTACCCTATAATAGTTTTGACATATCTTCTTGATATCCTCCCAAGGAACTTGGGTGATATCTCCTCCTCCCATCAGGTCCAAGGCATCTATGCAGCTATCATTAATTCCTCTCAAGAAAATCAACTTCTGTGATTCTTCATTGAGTGTATGGTGTGGAGATTTCTGTAGGCAAAACAAAAACCTTGAAATGTAATCTTCCAAGCTCTCATCCTCCTTTTGCTGCTTCCTAAAAATGTCATCTCCTCTCATGTCATTGCCCCTGCAATACTCTTTGTACTTCTCAATGAACTTTGTCTTCATGTCCTCCCAAGTCTCCACAGTATCTCTTCCTAGGCTCATGAACCATCTTAATGCAAATTCTTTCAAAATGGCAGGGAATAGCTTAAGCCTACGGGCATCAGTGATATAGTCATAACTTCTGCAAAATATATCAAACTCAAACAAGAATGTATCAGGATCTTCTGTGACAAGTCCATAAAAATTATGAAGGACTGAAGGAGGGATATTTTTGAGATTGTCCACTTCATTCTGATGAGCAATGGGGAAAGGAAAAATTCGTTGGTTAGGTCTGTTTCCATTTGCATCATCCGTGCCTGTTTGATGATGTTCCAAAGAAAGGTGTTCTTCAATCAGATTTTGATCTTCAGAGGAAACTTCAGAATTGGTCAAATCTGGAAATGTATCATCAAAGAGGTGTGGCTCTTCTTCTTCTCTGTTTCTTGGCAGGTTCTGGTACTCAACTAACTGGAATTAATCATGATTGTTAGAAAGGAATCTCCCATGAGTATCTCTCCTCCTCCCTCTATGCATGCAGTATCAATGCAATATCAACCAGCTCACACAAAGAATTGGAAAAAGAATGGGGGGAACATTAGTTCTAAACACTATAACAAGGAAAACTATCAATGACTCCAAATAAGTTCCTAGTTTGACACCATACCTGGCAACAAAGTGAAAAATGTTGGCCTCCTATAATGATTTTAACAACTAAGCCCTTGCAGTTGTGATACAGAGATTGAACATCTAACCTAAATATCCATTTCAATCATCATGAAGGTGCATTTAAATTGTCAACCTAGGGACGTAAACTTGAAATGGGTCAGCACTGTATGTGCACTAGGAATCCAAAGTAGCCATATCTATCCTACAACTAAGAACAAATTCCAGAAACACTATAACAAGGAAAACTATCAATGACTCCAAATAAGTTCCTAGTTTGACACCATACCTGGCAACAGAGTGAAAAATGTTGGCCTCCTATAATGATTTTAACAACTAAGCCCTTGCAGTTGTGATACATATATTGAACATCTAACCTAAATATCCATTTCAATCATCATGAAGGTGCATTTAAATTGTCAACCTAGAGACGTAAACTTGAAATGGGTCAGCATTGTATGTGCACTAGGAATCCAAAGTAGCCATATCTATCCTACAACTAAGAAAAACACAATGCTGAAAGTAAATTGCTTGGAAAGAAATAACATAAATATTGAAAATCAACCAATAACTAGATTAAACTGAAATGCATGACAAAAATGAAAATCTGAGCGAACAAACATGAAACTACTATGTTTGCTTTGGTTGTAGGAACAATCACATAATGAAATTCTAGTGGCTGTAGGAATTGTCAGTGCCAGATTCTTAACTAATAACTGAACAAAAAATAACAACTAAACTAAACTAAGGTACGGAACATAATACTCACAAAGTGGCCCCCTTTGAATAAGTATTTCCTAAAACTAAGATAGACTCAAATGCACAGACTTATAACTTCATTTCATTTATTGGAAAACATGAGTACAAATGAGTAACATGACTTTATTAATGAAAATCTCAAGAGTGTGATTACATCAAAATTAACATTCTTCAACTAGCTAGCGTTGAGAAGGAACATATGAGCCTTATTTAAACACCTAGCAAGGTGATCAACTCCAGCAGATGTGGAGGACGCCATATTATGGAAAGCATGGAAAAGAGCAGAGGCGGCTACACATGCACAAAACCTGTCAGGCATGTTTTCCTTAACGTGAGTCTGGCACAACAGTAATGCCCATGGTTGCTCAACAACATTTAAGACCATTACAAGGTGGTTACAATATGATTTGCATGAGGAATCTTCAGTCGCCAAGAGTCTTCCCTCCATTAAATGACCACCTTGTTGACCGATATGGAAAATGCCTAGCTGACAAAATCTTCTTGAATTGTAGGCCTTAATTATATCTGCATGGAAATGTTAGTACACACAAAAACTGCATATCTATAATCATCTCAAAGAAAAATTCATTAATCACATGCAAAATTAACATAGTCAGTTCATAGAGCATGCCAATATCATTTAAAGTTATGAAAATAAGTTCATGTCCAAAGTCTATGGTTTTTAAGGAAATATTATGAAAAGATCAACTCCCAAGTATCAAAGTCTTATGACAACTATAGGAAATGGACAACAACCCTATCAATAATTAAAACATAAACTAGACTCACCACAGAGTAAACAATGTTGTGCAAGTGTTCAGAGTGTGCTTTGGTATTGTGATTCATGTTTCTTTTGCGTTGAGGCTATGCCTATGCAAATATGATATGTTGTTCATGATTGTCAAAGGTTTTTGTATTCAAAATTTTGGTTTCTAGATCATTATATAGTGTGAGATACTTTCACCAGTATGTGAACTAGTCTTTCAGTGTTGTTTTATGTAGCCTAGAAGAAATGTATTTGCTTTGCGTTTCTCCACTTTTTGGCTTCAAATTATGCAGATTTGGGAAGTTGCTTATAATGATTGTATCTCTTAGATTTCAAGGTTTCACCTGATTTTGTGCAATACAAAATGAGTTTCACTTGTCAGTATGTGAATAAGGTTTACCAATTATTCTGAGTTGAAGTATTTATATGATGCAAGTTTGGATGAAGTGTTTGATGAATTTTAAGTAGCTTGTGGATTATTCTACATCATGTTCAAGTAAATTTTGTTGTCCAAAAGTTTTGGATTGATTTAAGGAAGCATGTACTTAATGTTTTATGGTGTTTAGCACGGGTGTTGGTTGATCTTGTGTTAACACTACATGTGAGGCTTGTAAAAGCACGTTGAAGTGTGTTGGGATCTATTTGGGTCCTAATTAAGGATTTACAGAGGTTTCCTTTGTTCCTATCCACCGCAAGGATGTTTAGGTGCCGATCTATTTTTAATTTGTAAGTATAACGGATAGTTACTGACATTGGAGAAGGTTTTCAAGGATGAGGCCGATATAAATAAGTGTGGTCTTGTTGTGAATTGGAACAAAGAATCAAGAGAGAAGAAAGACATATGTGAGATCAATGCGAGTGATGTGTGTGATGCAAATTTGATCTGAGTAGTGTGAATTTTAAGTGTGGATTCTTGAAGGCAATGAGTTGAAGGTGTCTGAAATCATTCAAGCAAGGCTACAAGATTGTTGGAGCATTGTGGTGGATTACTTGTTGCATTGAGAAAGTGTTCTTTGTGTAACGTTTCTCTTATATCTTCTTATATTTATTTCTATGGTAGTGAGCCCTAGGTGTGAGCCTTTTTGGATAATGTGTCCTATTCTAGTAGTGAGCCATTTTGTATCGGTTTTGCAATTACTTATATTGTGAGTTAATCCTCATTGTGGTTTTTCCTTCATTGGTTTTTCTACACATATCTGGTGTTCTCTTGTGAACGGTGTTGTTATTTCAGTTCTCTATTTTTTTTTCATACTTAAACATTATAACAAATTAAGGGTTTAATGAATGCATGTGGGTTTGATTACTGTTGAGGGTTTTGATGTTTTTATTAGATACAACTAATTCAACCCCCTTTTAGTTGTCTTGTTCTTTCAACATTATTTATATGATGCGAGTTTGGATGAAATGTTTGATGAATCTCAAGTATTTCATGGATTATTATAGATTGTGTTCAAGTGAATTTTGCTGTCCAAAATTTTTAGATTGATTTAAGGAAGTGTATACTTAATGTTTATGGTGTTTAACATAGGTATTGGTCGACCTTTTGTTAGAACTACATGAAAGATTATGAAAGTGTGTTGAGGTATGTTGGGATCTATTTGGGTCCTAATTAAGGATTTATATGGGCCACCTTCATTCCTATCCACAATGGGAATGTTTAGGTGCCAACATATTTGTAATTTGTAAGTGTAACAGATAGTTGCTAACATTGAAGAAGGTTTTCAAGGTTGAGGTTGATATAGATAAGAGATGATGTTGTGAGATGTAAGAGAAAAACAAGATAGATGTGAGGTCGATATGAGTGGTGTGATGCGAATTTGAGCAGAGCAGTGCGAATTTCGAGTGTTTGGATTCCTGAAGGCAGTGAGTTGAAGGTGTCTGAAATATTTTATGCAAGACTGCAAAAGTGTTGGAAAAATTATGGTGGATTCTTGTTGCATTGAGAAAGTGTTCTTTGTGTAACATTTCTCTTCTATCTTCTTGTATTTCTTTTTGTGGAAATGAGCCCTGACTGTGAGCCTTTTTGGATAGTGTGTCATATTATGGTAGTGAGCCCTTATACTAGTTTTTCTATTACTTATATTGTGAGCTAATCCTCACTGTGGTTTTTCCCTCATTGGATTTTCCACTTAAATCTGGTGTTATCTTGTGTATGGTGTTGTTATTTTAGTTTCTATTATCAAAATTTCATGATTAATGACTTTAAAAGATTAAAGTTTTAATGAATGTTGTGGATCTGATTGTTGTTGAGGGTTTTGATGTTTTAATTTTCTACAATGATTCACCCCCCCTCTCAGTTGTCTTGTTCATTTCAACACAACTCTGAAATCTATGAAGCAACAGTTGATTGAAAAATGATCTGGAACTGAAATAATGTGATGATATTAAAAATAAAATATAAACCTAATGCATAAAAATAGGAATGAGTGCATGCACTAATCAATATTCACAACTACCTCCATGATTTATGCCTTGCAATATAAAATGAATTTGCACTCAAACTAACCTCTACTCTGATACCATGTGAGAATTTTAGGAATATTGATTGAGTTGCAAATTACATAATTGTAAAAATTGAAATGAAGAATAAACTCTAAATAATTGCATTCATAATAATAGCTTAGGAATCAGTACAATATATGAAGTAGGAGATAAGCCATCTAGACTAGAAACTTGCAAATAGAAAATAGACATGCAACTCCATGCAATATTGCACAACTAAGTAATCATTATCCTAACAATCTAACAACTAGCAAACTTATCTAGAGGAATATTTTAGGTAGAATATTCTACACTAACAATTGATGCATGAATAGGCTAACAAACCCCCTCAAGAGGAGGAACAACCTCCTTAATAGGACCTGACCCCATACCAAGCGTGGGAAAGGAATTTTTTTTTTTTTAAACTACATACAAATAGGAGAAAATAACCCTGCAACAACAAAATTTGATCCCACTCACACCTGCCTCCCTCTTTGGCGCTAACCAACCTTGCCTACAAGAAATGAGAAAAATATAAGGGTTTGATCTTAGGTGTGGGTAAGAAGATTAGCACCCAAAAACTTAGAGAAAGTGTATATTTTAATGATCTTTTACGATATTCATTAATTTTCCTGTTCAACACATTCTAGCGCCAACATTAAAATGAGTTCTCAAAATGGACATGAATAAATATATTTATTGTGGTTTACAGTAATGTGAATATCAAGTGTTAGGGAAAAATAAAGTTAATGATGTTTTCCAAGTTAAGTTTTTGTTTTAAAAAATAGAATGAATTTCGTGTTGCGCCCAACTTGAGTGTTTGGCATGCTCGATTGAAACTATGATTGCAAGTTTAAATTTACAATGCCTTAAATTATCAGTATTTACTCTGGTTTGTTTCTGTGAGATGAGGATTGTTGAGGTGGAACGATTACACTTGATCCACGATGAGTTGAAGTATAATTGAGCCAAACATACCTACATCTACAAACAAGATCATTCAAAATGGAAATCTAAACTAAGTATTTAATTGAAAATGAAAGCTACAAACTACCCAGAAATAGTTAAATTCATAATCGAGCCCATCTGAAACTTATCATGTTTTGGAATTGGTCTTGTGTTGATGTGAAACAATGACCCTTTCCCAATCTCATGATTAGTGATCCAGTTTCAGTCGATTCTATGGAAGAGAATCAATGAAACCTTCATGATAAAAGGATTAAAACATGATTTATGCCAAAATGGACATGATGCAAGCTAATTAAACATGATATTATGCTAAAAATGATCTAATTATGCTATTGCTAAGCTAATCTAAGCTATTTCTATGATAAAAGGTGAAAACCGTAAATTTATGATTAAGCTAAGATGGATACAAAGAAGCCACTAATAGATGCTTTAAGCTATTATGCAGCTAAAATGAACTAAAATTAATTAAAAGTGAGTAAAATATGACTATGGATGCAAGTTAATTCAACAACATAAGTTTGCAATTGAAAGATGGATCCATTTGTCTCCAAATAGTGAACTATTTATAGGAGAGCAAATGAGAAATGGAAGGTTGAGATCGAAAAGCTTAATCAACGGTTCAAGATGGAGGAAAAATGAGACATGGATCAAGGATTCTCATCAATGGATGAGAATGCAAGATCACATGGATCAAGGGTTCACATTTTCCTCAAACAAACACACTTCTGACATGCACACTTAGGTCAAAGGTAACTTGTTCAAAAGGTTAAAAGATAACTTGTAACTCAAGTTACAAGGTAACTTGCATTTGAAGCCAAGTGAAAATATCCTTTTTCAAATGATTGAGGAATAAGAATATTCTTTTGGAATATTCCTATGGGTGAGGAAAAAGGTATTTTACAAATTAAAACAAAGTTTTAATTGGGCAAAAAGGGGATAAGGAATATTCTATGGGAATATTCCCTTTGATTAGGGAAAAATTAATTTAATTGCTAATTAAACAAGATTTAATTCATGCAATAAGGGGATTTGGAGGAATAAAGTGACATTTATTAAATTAGATGAT
Organism: Sequoiadendron giganteum; assembly: GCA_007115665.2. Classification (NCBI taxonomy): domain Eukaryota; kingdom Viridiplantae; phylum Streptophyta; class Pinopsida; order Cupressales; family Cupressaceae; genus Sequoiadendron; species Sequoiadendron giganteum. The sequence goes on along the minus strand of CM021100.1, from coordinate 58,333,718 downwards.
TTAATAAATGTGGGAAAGGTGGAATGATATTTAATTAAATAACTTGGGTTAATGAAATTAAATTAGAAGACTTAGGGAATTAAATTAAATATGTTGATTTATTTAATTTAATTAGATGAAATGTTAGCATGAAAGGGGGTGAATTAACCCGATTGAATTAATTAGATTAATAGACAAAAATGACATAATTAATTAAATAGCTAGGCTAATTTAATCAATTAAGTGAAAAGAGGATGGATTTCAGAGGAAATGATTTTAGTAAATCTGATTTAAATGTATGATATCGATTAGGACATTTTTCAGTGTCTACATTTTTCCCCTCTTTAAAATGAAGTACCTGCTACTTCAGTTCAAAGAATAACGCTCCTTTGATTAAAACTACTATCTAGATCAAAAAATAAAAAAAATTCTAATTTTTTAGATGCCCCAGCGAAAGGATAAAGTTGACTCCTCGCCCCCTCGAGAAATCGAGCGAAAATTTTGAATTTTGGGTTGATTTCTCGATAAATGTGAAAAGTTGCCCCAGGGGGTCTGGAAAGGCTATGGGATGCAAGAATTATGCCAAAATGCAAAAAACGATGCAAAATTAGGTCCAGTTTGGAAAAATTGGAAAAAATGATGATAAACCCCAATTAAAATACAAAATTAGGGGAAAAAACCCTAATTTACTAGCTTAAATAAGCCAAGAAGGGTCATTTTCAATTCATTTGTGCATTCACACTTAAGAGATTCTTGTGATTTTGAGCTCTGAACCTCCGATGAAACGGCATGCCATGAGCTTCCCAATCACATCTCTGATCGAGTTCGAGAATTCCAACGGCTTCCAAGCGTAGGACCACCAATATGTGATTCAAAACTTGATTTGAAATTTGAAATTTTGATGCATTTATTATGCTTTAAAATTTATATTCTGGCAGTGTCACTATATAGCGACGCCCAAACTAAAATCGACGACACCCAAATCAATTATGGGGGCGCATATGTGCATATCGACGATTTTGTCGATTTAAAATTAGGGTTTCCATTTTTTAAATGGTGACACATTCTTGTTTTGCGACACACTTGCTGATTTAGAAATTAGGGTTAGGTCAATCCAGAAGCTAAATCGTGATGCTAACTTATCTAGTGACACATTTTCTAATTTGAGATTTTAAATGCATCGGGCGTCGCTATTTGAAATTTGAATATAGTGACGCTATCATAAATAGTGATACTTTTGTGCATGCTGAGTCAAAAATTTCAAATAACTTCAAATTTCGATGCTTTCCTGATGTCGTGCGCTTCATGGATGCACGAGATTATCCCACCATTGATGTCAAGGAAGCACATGCCCGCTGTACTGGAAAGATTAGATGATCTATTAGAGTTGCACTAGGAGCACCTGGGAGAGATTGGTTTGTGGTATGTTGCATATGCCCTAGCGATTAGGACACACTTGGTGATGATGATAGCTCTGTGCGAGAGATGGAAAAGCAAGACCTTGTCCTTCCACCTTCCGACAAGTGAGGCGACAGTTACTTTGGAGAATGTGTGGTGGATTATGCGCTTTCCCATTCACGACGATTATGTGATCTATGGCGTTGATGTCAGACTTGATGTCTACCTCAAGGTGATGGAGATGGAGGATATTGTGTTGGTTACCTCCCAGATTGACCTCGAGTCCTACAAGGGTCATGTGCCCACTTTCAGAGTGATCATTGTAACCATCATTTTAGGGTTGGTGGCCTTAGACAAACATAGTAGGGGATTCAACCCAAGATGGGGCTTGGCGTGGCATCGCATGTTGCATAGGAGGAGAATTTTTGCATGGGGGCCTATGACGTTGGCCCCCCTATATCATGATTTGCTTGATTTTGTTTATGGTGATAACATGGCCATTGGTGTCGGGGTTACTCTGCTGCATATTTGGGCATGGGAGCACATTTTTCGTTCTTCGATCGATTGTTCAAATGGTCGATGTCGAGCTAGATGATCCAGTGATCTGGCAATACAGGGGTGCCATTACTCTGAGGCACACATGATAGATTGGGGTCCCATACTAGAGATGGGTGATAGATGACATGACAATTTTTTGTTGGCGACCATGGCTTCAGATGCCGCCATGGTTTGATGACATACAATAGTTATATTTTTCTAGACAGACTTGATATATGCAGGGTCGAGAGCATCATATTATAGAGAGATACCTTCCACATAGGGTAGCATGCCATTTTAGTGATGTACAGGATAGGCTCGACGATGCATATAGGGTCATTTTTGCAAGATCGACTAGAGAGGTTCCTTCATGGGGACCAACCATTCCGACTCTAGAGGTCATTGAGAGCTTCAGACAGTTAGTGGCCCAACCTTGGGCATATAATCAAGGTCAGGAAACAACTTAGACCACACCTGCATATGATGCATGGTTCGTTCCCCCACGATGATTGACAGATCCGACAGGTGCTCCTCCCAGAGGGAGACCGAGAAGCAGGGGATAGGGAGGTTAGGATGACCATGATGGAAAGTTTATGGGGGCACCCTTAGTTGGACAACCACCTCAGGTACAACCGCAGGTGTAGGTGTAGCCACAAGTACAACCGCAACTAGGGCCACCACCACTAGATGCATGAGATGCATTGATTCAGTAGTTGCAGCAATAGGTGCAGACATTGACTGGTTAGCAGGATCAAGCCCGCCAGTAGGTGATTGCAGTCACAACTGAGAGAGATAAAGCACTGCAGAGAGTACAGGATGTGACGACGGAGAGGGACCAGGAGGTCACCCGATGCCAGTAGATAGATGCCATGATAGTGGCTACACATGGTAGGACTGTGTCAACACGATTATATAGAGAGGTTGCATATTATAGGATGCATTATCACTGGGATGTACCGACGACACTGAGATAGCCAAATTTTTCATAGCGCAATGATGCACATCCTCGAGTAGAGGATCAACCTGAGAGACAGGCTAGAGAGGGTAGCAGCCATCAGGGCTAGATTTTTGATGTATATATACTTTTTTAATTTTCCCCATTCTTTATCATTGATATACATTCATGGGCTCTTTTTTGATAGCCTCGTGGATATGGTATTTTTTATCGATGTTCATACACTGATCTAGATTTTGTACCATGACACATTTTTTGATATATATATGATACAAATACAGATTATTCATGATGTGATGTGTGCAATTTATTTCATGTTATGAATGATATGGATGAGATGCTTATATTTGATTATGTATGGATGCACTTAATGTATGCTTATGTGATATGTGATGGTCATGATATGAATGTATGCAATGTTATGTTCTTTTTCATTATCTTTTCTTATGCAAATGTGATGGATGCAAATGATGTGGATGCAATGATTTTAAGATGCTTAGAATAACAAATCTATATTATTCTTCACAACTTAAATGATAATGCAGTATGTATGATGTGATATGAAATGATTATGTTGATGGATGTTTTATGATATGAGTATGAGATGCATGTATGCTGATGATTTGTGGATACACGATGAATGCATTAGTGATGTTTTTGTTTACTGTCATGATACTAGGTTAGTGCGGAAAGAAGATAGAGGAATAAAGAAAGGATAACTGTTGATTCTGATGATTGCTTCAAAATATCCAACAACATGATCCATCGATACTTTATTAGAGATGGTGACGAGACAATGCAAGATTCAAGATGAATGCAGGATGATGAGTTGCTCACACTTTGGGATTGGGATTTTTTCGTTCTTCCTTATTGTTTGATATAACACATAGTTGATAACCAGGATGGCATTGTATCTAGTGTAATATAATTTGGCTTGAAAAATAGATAGGATAGTTCTTGTTCACATCTTGACATACAGAAACCTCATTGGAATGTAAGTTAGAAGCTTAAAATATATTGGACCAAAGCATACACAATAGTCAACAACATACCCCAAACAACCTTCCTACACACAACTAAGCAAGTATGCGCCAAGATTATATTACAAGAATATCCACAAGCATAGCAAACAAAAGATCATGATCGATGGCCCATCCTTTCTCTCTAAATCATTTTGATAGACATCATCAAGAGGTCTTGGGAATGGGTCATTATGATAAATCATAAGAAAATATTGAAGACAAACAGTCAGTGTCATCTATATCTCTTGCCATGTTTAATTTAGCTAAAGTGATAACTAATACTAATGCCCATTGTAGGAAGGATACATCTTAGGACATGTTGATCAAAGGTTGCTTTAAGAAGATGAGTCGTTGATACAAACTTCACTAATGCATTTACCTATGATCCAGACTTGAGATTTCGACAATTTAAGTTCTCACTTTATGACTTGCTACAATTGTTGTCTATTTGACTTACCATAGGGTGAAGGCGATGATTTTATTATGGATGAAAGTTTACTATGGGTGAAAACATGATGGGATGGGTGGTTTTGGATTTTTTAGAATGTTTCAATGTTTTTTTATATTTTGAAAATGTTTTGAGGTTGTTTTTGGTATTTTGAAATTTTATGAATTTTTTGGGCTTTTCGATTATTTGAGGCTTTTTTAGGTCTTTTGAATGTTTTCTAATGTTTTTGGATTTTTCATTTTCAAATGTTTTTGTGTAATCTGATATTTCAATGTTTAGGGATTTTTGAAATATTTGGATGTTTAGAGATTTTTGAGGAGTTCGACCAAGAACCTAACCTAAAGACCTATCCTAGGGGTCTTGAGGGCACATCAAAGATAAGCCTTGCCTACGTTATACACGCATAGACCATGTAGTTCGATGGACTCTACAAGATGAGAAATGCATAGTTGACAAAAAGTTAGTTTATTATGATGAAACCCTAAAGGACTAACCTAGCATGTCTTTGGGGCACATCAATGATGGCCTAGCCTATGTTCAAGCTCAAAGACTCGTAGTTCGACAACAAGGAACGACTTTTTGGATTTTTGATGTTTTGACCTTTTTAGGGATTTTGATGCGTTTTCTAGATGTTTTGGATTTTAGCCTTTACAATTTTGTGAATGTTTTTGGATTTTTAGTTGTACAGGATTTTACAAATGTTTTGGATTTTCCAATGAATGTCTTATGAATTTTTTTGGTGTTTTTGATAAGATTTTATGAATGTTTTTGGGATTTTGCGATAAATCTTTTGATGACCTCAAGATATACAAGGACCCAATATGATCCATAGCAAATGTCCCCCAACGTGATAGGTTAGACTACTTCGATATAGGTAGGAAAAACTGACCTTTGAAATATGCCGAGTAGCACTAAAGAGATACGATATGTCACATCATCAAGCTATTATAAGGATGCAGATAGGTGATGGGAGAATGGCAGGGCAAAGAATGATGGGCGAAAAGAGCCAAAGAATAGATGGAGGTGATTTATTTATGTGAGGTTTCCTTTTGCTAGGTTTTCACCAAGGTACTTGCCCAAAGTGCCACCGAGGTGGTTTTCAATAGAGGATGATCTTTTTCTTTACTTTTTCAATCCCTTTTCTCATTTTTTGTATTTTCAGATTTATACCCTTCAAGACTAGGCATAAATTTTTTGAGATGCAAGTTGTTTGTTGACTCCTACAAGGGTTCACCTTCAGGTGTTGATAGATGATATTCTCTTGATCCATAGCTTATTGTGATGACAAAGGGACCTAACCAGTTGGGGTCAATTTTTCCTTTACTGTCTTGATATGGTAGATTCTTCTAATTCTGCTTTAGGACAAGATCCCCTACCTGGAAGGACCGATCTTTGATTCTCTTGTTATAACTCCATTTCAGTCGATTTTGATATACTTGAAAGTGATTGAGGGCATCAAGACAATGCTCGTATAGGAACTCTAGCTCATGCAACTGAGATATTCTATATTCTTCATCGGTGATCAGATTCTGTAGTGACACTCGTAGTGATGGGAGCTCAACCTCAATAGGCAAGATAGATTCTAATCCATAGACCAAGGAGAAAGGGGTTGAACCTGTTGGTGTGCGGATACTGGTTAGATAGGCCCATAGAGCAGGATTTAGCTATAGATGCCAATCATGACTAGCTTCGTTGACTATTTTCTTCAAGATTTTCAAGATGGTTTTGTTTGTAGCCTCTGCTTGGCCGTTGCCTTGGGGATAATACAGGGTAGAGAATCGATGTTGGATATTGATTTTTTGGCATAACTCTTTCAAATCTTGATTCTTAAAGGGTGTCCCATTGTCTGTGATTAGGGTTTGTGGGACACCATAATGGAAGATGAGGTAATTCAAGATAAACTTAGCAATTTGCTTCCTCATTATGTAGGTCATAGGAATGGATTCTACCCACTTAGTGAAATACTTAGTGGCGGTTATGATAAACTTATGGCCATTAGATGAGGTTGGGGTGATTTTTCTTATGAGATCAAGTCCCATTGTAAAAAAGGACAAGGTGTGATTATGGATTGCAATTCTTGAGCTGATGCATGAATCAGATCTCCATGTTGCTGACATTGGACACACTTTTGCACATATTGATGAGCTTCCTTCTCCATGGTTGGCCAATAGTACCCTGTCCTCAACAGTTCCTTAGCTAATGTCATTCCAATAGAATGGGATCCACATATGCCATCATGTACTTCTATTAAAGTAGGTAAGGATTCCTCTTGGTTAAGACATCGCAATAATATTCCTTCAATGCTTTGATGGTAAAGGGTATCACCTAGGATCACAAATCGAGATGCATTTTTGACAAAGGTCTTTTTAAGGTTTGAGGTGATATCATATGGGAGAGTTCCTCTACTTAGGCAGGTAAAGATGCCATGATACCACAGGGATCTGGGACCAAAAATGACACACACGTATTCATATTCAGGGATTTCAAAAGTTGGCACGAGAAGTTGTTCTACCAAGAATTCACATTGGAGGATGTTGTTCGACATGTCCAATAGTGATCCAATGGTTTCCATGGCATCCACTGCTCTGTTGTTCATGTGAGGAATCTATTCAAAAGTTATGTCTATAGAGAGATCTTTGAGATTCTCTACCATCTTCTTGTAAGGGGTGAACTTGTCATCTTTAGTTTGATAGTCATCATTGAATTGGTTGATAATCAACTGTGAGTCCCCATAGACTTTCATTTCTTGAATTTTCCACTGAACCACTATCCTTAAACCTATGATTAGGGCTTTGTACTCAACAATGTTGTTAGTGCACGAAAATGATAGCCTATATGACTTTGGAATGCAATCACCTTGAGGGGTGATAAAAAGAATCCCAACTCTAGATCCATGTTGGGTGAATGATCCATCAAAGTACATTTTCCATTACTCTGTGAGGTTGAGAAGGAATATCGATTCATTAGGAAACTCAGATACCAAAGGATTTTCTACATAGATAGGTGCTTTTGCTAGTTGGTATGCAATCACTTGTCCTTTGATTTCCTTGCATTCCACATACTCTAAGCCAAATTTTGTTAAGATCATCACCCATTTGGCCATTCGCCCTGTGAGAGTTGCCTTTGCTAACAGGTATTTTAGTGGGTCTATCTTTGCAACGAACTTGATTTTATGTGACAACATGTAATGTCTAAACTTTTGTGAAGCAAAAAATACTGCTAGGCATGCTTTCTCAATAGGTGAATAGTTCATTTCATAGCCCACCAAGGTTCTACTGATGTAGTAGATAGCTCTTTCTTTTCCATCCTCATCATGTTGTGCTAAAAGAGCTCCTAGTGTTGCCGATGTTTCTAAGATATATAAGATCAATGGCTTGTTTGGTATTGGTGGCATGAGCACTGGAGGTGTTAGTAGATAATCTTTGATCTACTAGAAAGATTTATCACACTTTTCATCCCATTTGTAGGTTATCCCTTTATGGAGAAGATGTGAAAAGGGATGGATCTTATTTGATAGCTGGGCTATGAACCTTTTGATGGACTACAATCTTCCTTGTAATCCTCTCATATGTTTTAGTGTTCACGGTGGTTCCATGTCAAGGATGGCTTTTACCTTTGTTGGATAAATTTCTACTCCTCTTTGTGAGACAAGGAAGGCAAGAAGTTTTCCTGATGTAACCCCAAAGACACACTTTTTTGGATTTAGTCATACCTTGTATTCTTCAAGCCTATCAAAGATGGGTCCTAAGGCTGGTATGTTCTCACTTCTCTTCTTTGATTTTTCCAAAATGTTGTCCACATAATCTTCAACTGTTTTGTGGATCATGTCATGGAAGATGAGGGTCATTTCTCTTTGATAGGTTTCTCCTGCATTCTTTAACCTGAATGGCATTATGTTCCAACAATATTTTGCCCATGGACAAGTGAATGCAATTTTATGTTGATCCTCCTTGGTGATCATGATTTGATTGTAGCCTGAAAAACCATCCATGAGTGATAGCATTTCATGCCCAACTGTTAGGTCCACAATGAGGTCGATGTTGGGAAGAGGAAAATAATCCTTTGGGAATGCTTTGTTTAAGTCTTTGAAATCGGTGTAGATTATTATGCCCCTAGTGAGTTTTGAGACTGGTACCAGGTTTGAAACCCACTCAGGATAATCTATTGATCTGATGAACACGACGTTTAGAAGTTTTTGTAACTCTATTTTTACCAAGAGCGCAATTTGAGGGTGCATCTTTCTTAACTTCTGCTTGATTAGCTTGGCTTCAAAATATACTGCTAAATGATGCACAACTACTTCAGGATCAAGGCCAAACATATCTGTGCATGACCATGCAAATTTAGCTCTCCCCTCTTTTAGGAATGTTCCTAGGTTCTTCATCCAACAAGGATTCAACATAGAAAGTGATTTGGGGTGCGTCTTCTATTCTTAGATTGATAGGGGTAGCATTTTCTTCTAGCACTGCTGACTTTTCAAGATGCATTGCACTAAGGGGGAGATTGAATCCCTCATCCTTGGGCGAATTAGAGAAGTTTTCATCCTCGGATACATCCTTTATTTTTACTATTTTAGGATCAGAGAGTTCCACAATGTGGTTTTCCCTCAAGGATCTTCGTGTTAGTTGCATTTTATCAATTTTGTGACTGAAGGATTCAATCGTCTCTCCATAGTATGCCCCTATTTCTATCTCTATGTTGAAACCTTCTTTGTGATCTTCCCATGATAAATTTTCATGGAGTCCCATAAATTTTGATATTGCTTCATCATTTTTGAATAAATCAAGAATCAGTGGTCCTTGTTGGTCCATGTCAATAAGTTGCGGGTATACTAGGCGTAGTTCAGTGGGTTGATTGCTTGGATCAAAGGATGTATTGGATATCATGAAGAGGGAGTTATTTTCAAATAGGTCACCTATATCAAGGGGTAAGTCATCTAAGGTCGTGTCATGCGATGTAGTTAACCAAGAGGAAGCCTCAACCAGTTTAACAAAATTACCTTTTCCAATAAGGGTAACCTTGCTAGTAGTACAACCTAAACCAAGATTTCTTAATCATTTCTCAGGAATGATAGGTTCTAGCAAGCCATTGATATTTTTTCCCAGTTTCTCATTCTTGTTATAACCCATTCCCTTCATGAGTTGCAAGCCTTTATTATCATCTTCCATGGGAAGAATAGGGAGAGGTCATTCATCTTGATATAACAATTTAGAAATATCCTCCTCGTTGACATCTTCTTGATTCAGATCCCCCCATTTGGTGAAGGTAGTAGATGCCATATTTATTGTTTTGGGCTCTTTGATGCCAGATGTGGGTTTGTCATGTGATTGAGGAGAAAGAGGTAATTGTCCTAAGATAAAGATATCTTTTAGGAGCTTATAATTTCCACAACCATTATCTTGGATCACTGCTTTGATGTTAGGAATTTTCTGCACAATGAGTGTAGTCGTTGCTAAGGTAGATGCAAGGGATGACGAGCCAACAAATGAGGTAGGTGTAGATGTAGCCCCTTCATTGTTTTTAGGCACTTGGGGGATCTTATAGAACTTATCCTTAAGATTTTTGCATTAGTAAAAAGGTTCAGGATCTCCATAGATGGTAACTTCTCTGCCCTCAAAAAGAAACTTGACACATTGATGGTAGGTCAAGGCGATAAATTTTAAGGCATGGATCTAGGGTCGGCCAAGCAGAATTTTTTATGGAAGTTCAAGATCTAACACTTGGAAAGTAGTTTTTGCAAGGATGGGTCCCACTTGAATGGGTAATGCAATGATGCCTTGTGATACTTGCTCTTGGTCGTCATAGGCCCTAATGGTGGTACTCTTTGTTTTCTCAATGGTATCTTCTGAGTAGCCCAAGTCTTTGATCAGCTTAAGGGTACAAATATTCAGACTAGCACCTCCATCTACTAAGTCTCTTTTGATCTTATTCTTATGAATGTAGACATCAAGGTGTAAAGCATGACTATGAGATGGTTGTGATGGTAGGTCTTGCTTGGAAAAGGTAATAAGATGATCGGTAATGTGTCCTACCATAGCTTGAAATTGATTTGTATCAATATCCTCGAGGATAGATGACTTTGACAAGGCTTTCTCTAAGATTTCTCTATGTGTGGGAGATATCCTTAATAATTCTAAGATTGAAATCTACGCGAGGGTCTTCTTAAGCTGGTATAGTTGATTATACTTGTTGGGATTCGATGTTGGCAAAGTAGGTTGTTCCCTAGACTGAGATGGGACTCCTTGGATAGTGACATTTCTACTCCATGTGGTGACTCCACACTCGACAATAGGTCCTTTGATGGTGACAACTATAATGATGCTATCACAAGATGTGACCATGTTTGAATAGCTATGTTGCGCATTTTTGTAGTCCTTATCTTTTTAGTTGTTGTTCCCTTTGTTATGATCTGGCATAGGGTTCTTGTATATCTTGAGATCTTGATTCCCGCGTAGTACTTCAACAGAGATGATGTCATTCTCTTTGAGATCTTTGATGATGTTTTTAAGTTTCATGCAATTTGCGGTTTTGTGTCCTTTGATTTTATGAAAGTCACAAAGATCATTCTCATTGTACCAGGATGGTTTCTCTTGTGGTTCTTGGTAATTTTAAAAGTTAGGTGATGTTATCAGATTTGATTCTACCAAATTTTTCATGATGGTTTCAATAGGCTCAGATAACTATGTGTACTTGCGCTTGGGATAGTTGTTCCTGTTGGTAGTTCACCTTTGTTGCATCTCTGTACTGTTGATTTGATTGTTTTGAGGGGGTATTGTTTGCTACACAGTTGGTTGAATGTTAGCAAATTGATTGTTGCTAGGTCTAGGACCACTTAGGACCACTTTAGTATCTACCACACCATCATTTTTCACATTTTTCTTTTTATCCCAGACATGAGGTTTGTCATTCGAACTGGTTGATGGGTGGTTGTAAGCTTGATTATTTCCCTGTAAGATTAGAGCTCGTTCAATGTTAAGGGCTCGAGGGACAAGCTCGCCATAAGATGTGATGCACTACATTTTCAAGTGGAATGAGAGATCGGGATCCAAATTAGCTATGATGATTCCAACTTGTTGTTCATCAGGAAGAGTCCACTTTCTCTTACTAGATTTTTGCCTCCATCGTTGAAAGAAATTGGTGAATGATTCTCCTTTGGTTTTTTGACAGTGTACAACTCTTCTAGACTAACATCCATATCTACATTAAAGAAGAAGTGGTCAATGAATTTATCAGTGATTTCTTGAAAAATTTTGATGCCGGGAGATAGATGAGAGAACCAATCCATGGAAGGACCTATTAAGATTCGATCGAAGAGGCGCATTAGATATGAATCATTATAGGCCACCTCCATACACATGACATTGAATTATTTGACATGGTCTACAGGACCTCCCCTCCCTTTGTATTTATCGAATTTAGGGATCTCAAATCCGGAAGGGAATGGTACCATTGCAATGTTGTGGTCAAAGGGGTAAGGACATAGGTTATGTGTATGGGGCTTCTTTGTCTTGCCCATTCAAAGGTCTTGCATTTCTTGGGATATCACCTTCAGTTGTGAAGCTAGATCATCTTGCGGATTTGGTGGAGGAACATATGATGGGATGAGTGATGATTTGTATATGGGATTTTGATATGATGGTGTGTTGTATGGGGTGTATGGTGGAGTGGGATTATGTGAAGGTGATTGAGGTGTAGATGTGTATGTTCCTAGTGTGTTTGGATTGATGATTTTATGTTGAGGAGTATAGTAGGAACTTTGTTGTTGTTGTTGTTGTTGTTGTTGATATTGGGCATATTGTTGAGATTGTACGACTTGTTGTTGTTGCGCCACAAGGGTTTGTTGTTGGGCTTGTTGTTGTTGTGTTACGATGTCTTCTTGTTGGGCCTAATGTTGTTGTTGTGCCATAGTGGCTTGTTGTTGGGCCTGATGTTGTTGTTGTGTCGTGATGGCTTGTTGTTGGGCTTGATGTTGTTGCTGTGCTACTAACGCTGCTTGATAAGCTTGTTTTTGTGTGGCTAAGGTTGCTTGCTTTTTGTTGTTGTTGTTGTGCGGCTAAGGCTGCTTGATAAGCTTGTTGTGGTTGTTGTAAGGCTGAGGTATGATTTTGCAATAGACGACCAGTTGGTTGTTGGGACATCTGCGATAGATTGTGGATGTTGATGTTTTGGATGGGTTGTGAATTGGTAGTGAGAGATTGGGAGTTTCCTTGATTCAACATTCCTTGAAGAATGGTGGATTGAGATGGAGGAATGTAAGTTTGAGATCCCATTTGATTTTGCATGGTGAAGGGGATCGTGGGGAAGGATGCAGATGTTGTCATTATATTTTGTAAGGGTGCTGACATACTAGGAACTCGAGTCCATTGATTGAAAGGATTACCTTGACCGATGTTTGGGGGATTTCCTTGTGCTTGAGATGTGACCGGAGTATTTCCTTGATGTATAGGGTTCATACCCAAGGTGTTGGTTTGATTTGGACCGATGGTAGATGAATAGGATGTGTCTCGTGATGATAATGGTATGGATGAACCCATGGAAGGATTGGATAAATATGTCCCTATTTGCATTGAGGGTTGACTTTGTGATACAATATTGACATGGCCTTACATAATACCTTGAGATACTAGGTCTATACCGCTTTGTGTGATGGTGGGCATCTTGTGGTACTCATAGATGTGGATGAAGATGGATGTCCTCGATAAGTGGAGATTGTGGTGGAGTAATGAAGGTCAAAGAGGTTTATGTAGTTGTTTCTAATTTTTGGGGATGGGAGGAGCACCAAAGGTAGGTGTCCAAGTGGTTGTTGGAGGTGGAGGATTGGTATCAAGAGTACCTACAAGTGTATTGATTTCAAATGGAAGAGTCAAACCAAATTCCTTAGCAAGCCTAGCTACAAGACTAGGAGTAGATATTTCATTTATCCCTGATGGTGGAGTGGTGAAGCCTTGTGCCAAATTTTGTGCCATAAATGATGGAGAAATAGGAGCTATGTTTTCAAAGGCTTGATGTTCCATGATTTCTTCCTTAGTGAGCTGAAAGGGGTTGTTTGTGATGTCTTCAATCTCATATGGTCCTATCAGAGATGATGGTTGTGATGGCGTGACTTGGCTTCTTGGGTCAAATTCTAAATGATTTGGATCACTTGAGGTAAATGTGACTTTGGTTTTCTCCATGATTCTCTTGTGTTGTGATCTCATTTTTACTATAAATTTGGGGTCACTGGTTGGAGAGTTGTGTTGAGATTTATAATGTTTGAACTCTCTAGTTGACTCAAATCTAGGTAAGAGGGACGCTCTAAGTATTTTTGGAGCAATGATGATAATGGGGGATGAAAAGATGGGTGATATGGAAAATGATCTTTCCAATCATTTTAGGACAACACTTTTGACTTTGAGTTTGATGTTTTGATGTTGATGAAGTTGAGAATATTTAGGGTAGACTTGTGACCTTCAAGATAAACTAGTTCAAGGATGATAACTAACTCAACTAGGTGCATGGAAAAGGATACATTGGACATACAACTTCACAAAGTTAGGGGTTGGTTTGATTTGATGCTTAAGTCAAAAGAGTGTTGGTATGTTTGAAAGTTTTGCAAAGATAGGTGAGGTGAAACATGAAACTTTGATGAAGGGGTGGATGAAATGGTTGACCCAATGTTGACTTAGAATGAACCTATGTTTTCCAACACCATGGTAGTGAGAATGATGCTAGACCTCTTAAAAGGTTCAAATCCTAAAGACTTAGATGAGAGGATAAATGGGAATGTTTAAAAATGTTCTCCTTCTCCTAGCTCGAGCATAGTAGTTTCTTAACAAATGGTAATGATTGTGGTAAAGAATTACAACCCACTTCCTACCAAACTTTGAGTTACAATATATATGTCTGTAATGACGGGATGCAAGTTTTGCTTCACAGACCTTGATTGTATGATGGATCATTCAGATAGGTTGATTGTCTTGAAAGAGATCTGTATTCTGACCCATAAAGAACGTATACATGTCTGGATGTCTTCTAAGTGCACATTCATAAAAGTTCAACAATAATTTGTTTTTGTTTGGGTATAGTTCTATAGTATGGTTTTGGATTGCTCTTGAACTAAGGTGCCTAAGTTTGTAATGACAACCAATAGACCTTGTTTTTGGGATTTTTATTTTATGTGAGATCATTAAAGAAGGAGAAGATACTTATTTGCATGTGGGAGGTGGTAATATGGGCCTTCTAGCAAAAATATCTGCTCTTTGTTCTTCTTTATCCAAGATAGTTGCAACAATTCTCCACTGATTAGAGGTTTCCTTGGTTTCAAAAGTGAAGCTTCTCAAATTGTCGATAATATCTTTTTGTTCTCCCTCAATATATTCAAAGTTTGGTTGAATGATAGCACCTGAAAGGTTGAGTTTTGAAACGGGAGCGTCTGGTCTCCAAATGGTCATGTGGGGTTCAATTTGTGTCAAGTTTATCTTGCTTAAATGAATTGATTTTACAAACACTCTTCTTGATTAAGTTTCCAAACTAAATGTTTATGTCAAAAACATCATAACTTTCACAATGTCCATTTCATGAAAATCATGAGATTAGAGGCACAATTGCCTATGTTGTCTTCGGGAAATATGGGTTATGATTAAGTCAAGATATTTAGAAGTCGCTAAGGATAGGAACCCTTAGGACAAGTAGCATTATCAAAGCTAAATCAAGAGGCACCCATATTTAAACCAAAGTGTTTGAAATTTTGAAGATGGTGAATGTTTGTTTTTTGGAACGTTTTGGAACCAAGCAATGTATAAAATTAACTCACAATCACTTACGATCCTAGGTTTGAAATGGCTATACTTTGTTGAGTTCCCACTCGGATTTCTCCAAACACTAAACAATGCGAACAGTTAGAGATTTGACGACACTAGCTCCCCTCCACGACACACACTTCTCGGGACCACCAAATCTCAAAATCCTTAAAATCCGAAGATCAAAAGGATTTTTTTGTTTCTATAATTGAATAGTAAGAACGTGGGACAACTTTAGAATAACCATTCTTGCACCAACAAGTATTAAGGATTTTTTGGATTGCTAAACAAAGGTTCGTAAATAAGGGCATCTAGTTTAGGTTGTGTAATGATAAAATCCTTGTGAGAGGTCTCCCAACCCTTAGAACAAGGGATTTACACATCATAAAGACATTAGAGGAGATCTATCGTGTACCACTTCCCATTGATCACAATTTTAATTGTAACCACAAATTTGTATCATGGTTTGGAAGAGCTTGGCTTTAGCTCGTTATCACTTGGATCGTTCCCTTGAGGTGATTACTTTTTCCCAGCAAGGCAGGCCCTCTAAACATCAACAATAGAGAAGAAGTACATTTGTAGTTCGATTGTCTAAGTTGTGTAAAGAATTTAGGGGGGAGCACACACAATGCCTTTCCTTCACACTCGCATGATTGTTCAATTTTAGCTCCAAATCAAAGTGTGTAGGTAACCTTTTAGACAACCAATGTCACCAAAATTCTTTTGATTCTCAAGATCACCGTGAAGCGTGAGAGAAGTGCATACACATCTAAATGACACAAGTTGCAAAAAAGACTACAAGTCTATAGACACCTAAAAATGACCTAGGCCTGCGAACACTATTTTACCACTTTCCACCCTAGCATAACTGTAACATTTGATTTATGTCCCTAACACACATTCAACTATTAATTAAATAATTCATGATTATTTAATTAATTCATAATCTTTCATTCTTCATGATTATTAAATAAATAAATCTTATTTATTTAATTTAATATGTCACTAATTATCAAAGTCTTCTAATAATTAAATAAAGACATCAATTTATTTAATTAACCCTTATCATAAATGTCTTCTTGATTATTAAATTAATATATTTTAATATATCTATTTAATATGTCACTAATTCCTAAATCCTCTCTTAATTAAATAAATTCATTTATTTATTTAATTAATTAACTACTTCTTCTAAATTAAATAATTATTTTAATTATTTAATTATGGCATGTGACATTTCTATATTTTTAAATAAAACAAATCATTTAAAAATATCTCACTGATTCTTCATTTAGTAATTAATTTCAAAAATCAATTACTAATTACCTCACAAAATCTTCTATTTTGAATTAATTTAATTCAAAAGGGAAATATTCTCCTACAAATCAAGTAATTTCCAAGATTATTGATTTTCTAAAATCTCATCCTTTTGTCTTCTGATTTTTACTAATTTCATCTCCACTGCCACATTCAGTCTGGATTTAATTATTTTAATTAAATCTTATTTACACCTATGGGTATTTTGCCCTAACCCTAATTGAGGTTGCCTTATTGAATCTTGACCTTTGATTCTAGGGTATTCCTCAATCTCTCATCTTGTCCATCCGTTCAAGATTGCATTTTCTATAAAATGACAATCTTGATCTCATTTTCGGATCCATGATGATTTATTTATGCTTTCATTATAGGCATTCTTCTATCATAGGGTATTTTATCTTAGATATATTATTGCTTGCATATTAGAAATTGATTTCTAGTTTGCATAGAATCATAGTAAATCCTTCAAAGGCATTTGTTAAGGCTAGGCATTAGAGAAGTTTTCTCACAAAGAAATCTGAGGGCAATCCATCATTGCAGCAAAAACTTAAGGAGGTACAATGGAAGGAATCATGGAATAGAGAAGATTGGTGAGATCATTCTGTTTCACATTATTCTCTTTTATATTCTTATGTATTTCATTATTGATGTTTAAACTAACTTGCAGGTACAACTAACTGTTTGAATTCAATCTTGCAGGATTTTTAGATCATTACATTGGTGAACCCGACATTCCAACACGTCCTTTTTTGCAGGTTCAGGGTATAGAAAGCTGCATTTGAAAGATACTGCAATGCAAACGCTCTGCTGCGCCGCATTAGATACTTGGAAAGCTACATCTGCCATGATGCATTTGATGAGCTGCATTCAAAACCTCGCACCGCAAACGACTGGTAAAAACACAATTTTTTGGTTTTATTTCTTCTTGTTTATTGTAAACTGGATCCGACGTGACCGCGGCCAGTATTCCTTTTTTTTTGTTATCTTTTTTTATTTAAGGGTAAAATGAACCAATCCTAGGATAGACACACTTAAGGTTTGAATTTATCAACCCTAGGGTAGGCATTTTTTTTAAATTTAGAATTTATCAATCTAGGATAGTCACCACACAAATTGTTGTTGAATTAAAATGAACACCATGTCTGTGTGAAGCAACATCTTCACTTAGATTAGAAAATATTTTGTTGTGGGTCTAAAATTGAACAATTGCTTTGTGTGTTTTAGATAGTAGGCATATGCTCTCCCCTTTACTGGGTGATCAAAAATCCAGACCTATCTTTTTCTTTCATACTTATGCATTTATTGTTTTCATACAACCCTTAGAAGGCCTGCCGTAGTGGGAAAAAGTACTCAGCCTATGGGAATGACCTAAGTGGGAACACCTAAAGCCAAGGTTTCCAACCTGCTATAATCAAAAGCAAGTTGTTGATAAAAATCCAACTTGACAGTAGTTGACAGGATAACCATCCCCAAAACCTTTGTTCTAAAGGTTGGGAGGTCTCTCGAGGGAGTATATCCATTGCCACACTGAACGGAAAGACTTACTAAGAACCTAGTGTAGTAGCCAGCCGTGTCAGTAACCAGACATCCTTTCATTCACGGTGCAAGGGGAGGGAAGAATCTCCCCCCAAGACACTCACCATATAATCACCATGGATTGTTTGCTTAGGGGATTCGGTATCCACTTCCGTCACCTTGAGTATGCACCTGGAAAAGACAAAAACACGGGCGCCCTCTAGGGGGTGACAAGGCTGTGTGAGTTGACGTGATTTTAAGATGTGGGCTGTGATTGCGAGGATGACCCACTTGACTTTTAAGAGTGAGTCTGTTTGAACAAGCATTTCTCAATTTTGATTTCTATGTTTGCCAAGAATTATTAAAAATCTTCAAAAATAAAATTATATATATATATATATATATCACAAAAACACAATTTGGAATCACAAAAAACTGGTCAAAAACTACAAACTGTGTTCGGGTTTTTCCCTAAAATTCATATTGCGATGCAAGCACTTTGTTGCACTGCATTTGACATCTGGAAAACTGCATTCGCTTTGATGAGCCGCATTTGAGCCATCGGGAGCTGCACTCGCTCTGTCAAGATGCAATCGATAGTTACAGAGCCGCATTTTCTAGACACAAACCCGCATTCGCAACAGTGTGTTGCATTTGACACTTCTTGAACCACATTCGATTCAATGAGCCGCATTTGCTCTATTGCAACGCATTTGCTGCAATGCATTTGCCAGACTTTTCAAACAATTTTTCACTATCAAAACAGAAAGTTCACAACGTGTCTACAAGTCAATCAGATCTTTCTTCACTGTCATAGTCCAAACCAAACTCTGACTTGCTCAACTTTCCATCCAAACAATTGCATACTTAGATACCATTTTAGGCTCATAATAGGTCACTTTCATTAAATTGCATTAATAGTTTCAACACTTCCTTAGACACTCACTTTGGCAGATTTTAGGAGTTGACTCTTGCCATTCATTTTTCAAACTTTGCTTTCATCAATAGGTTATCATTGGACCCAAGTATCTTTGTCATTTTCTCAATCCTTTGGTGAATTATTTCCCACTCAATAGTCTAGTGTGGAAATTTCACTTTGTCCTAGTTATAGTCCTTCCACGGTCCATTGGTTTTCCAAAAGTTGAATCATTGCAAAAACTTTGTTTGTCCAAGTTTGTCCTCTTTAGATTTTTCACTAGTAAGTGCATCTTAGGATCATTTAGTTTGCATATCATTTTCCATATCCTTAGTATCACACCACTCGCATGTCATAGAGCATCATTTTAAAAATCCAAAAAATACCAAAAACATAGTCTCATATTTAGATCATTTTCCTCCATCATCCCGAGTTGAGCAAAACTTTGTATGGTTGAAACTAGACTACAGAAAAAGAAAAGACTCATGGATTCCTTTGGAAAAAACAACTTTCCTAAATTCACAACTGGCATGCACTCATTTCCCAATACCATGAATAATCCTTGTTTTGACATGGAAAATTCCACAATCAATCCTTTTAGTGAGATGAACATGCCATCATCTCCCTCGCATATTTTTGAACCATTTATCCGACGGGATCAAAATGGGGATGTCTTTGAAGAAGACATATTAGCTGCTGCTCAACATCCAAAAGTTACTACTTTTGTAGAAGAAGTAGTATTAAATGAATCTTCTAATTCCTAGCTATGCTCCTTGACCAAGGGGCTAAGTTACCAAAGGGATTTGACCTTAACACTCTTAGAGCAACTTCTCCCACTCCAACATCATACAATTCATCCATGGGAGCATCCTCACAGAATGTTATCAACACACTCAATTCTACCTCCCTTGGTCATACCACTACCACAACCAATACAACATCTATTAGGGGATCATCTTCCCAAACCAACAACACATCACAATCCATCCCCCAACAAACATCCACCATTCCTTCACAAACAATGGGGGCAACCACATCAAACCTCTTAGAAACTACATCTAGTTCCATGAGTACATCAACAAACCTACTATTAGGTTCTTCAAGTGCCATTGCAACCAACTCATCTAACCCATTTGGGAGAAATAAACGAAGAGTTTTCATCCAAGGCACCCAATCCACTTCATCACAAGTCAACACCAGCATTCCTATGACCCAAAACACCAACACTCCTCAAGGTCATAATCTTTTATTTGGGCAAGGCAATCAAGGCACACAATCATATAATCCATTTGGGCATCAACAAGCTCAAAATCAACAAGGTGCTCCATCCTGCACTCAATCTGGCAATCAACAAGGTCAAAACCAGCAAGGTCCTCAAATCCAGTCCACTATGGCAGGATATCATATTCCCACTTATGCTTCTCAAATCCATATGCAGCAGCACATCCCTAATCAAAATACCCATTTCCAACAACCGCCTAATCACAACACTCATTTCGCTCACCGACAACCCATTCCAAATCATAACATCTCATCACAACAGCAGGGGACTCAAGCTGCCCCTATCAACAACATAGGTGATGCTACCAACCATCCAATGGTAGAAACACTCACTCAACAACTTGCTGCTCTTCAAACACAAGTGGAGACCTTGCAACAATCCAATAAAAAGTCATACATGTCACATGACTTGTGTCCTTATCCGTTTGACACAACTTTATATATGCCACCATTTCCTCATGGATATGTGGTCCCTCATTTTCCCAAGTATAAAGGGAAAACGAACCCCCTTGAACACATAAGGGAATTCACAACCAGTTGTATTGACATTGCTTATGAGCAAACTTATCTCATGAGGCTCTTTTCTAGAAGTCTTGGAGGTCATGCACTAGAATGGTTCTCACTCTTGCCTAAGGGAATAAAAACTTGGGATGAATTGGCCAACAAGTTTGTCGAAAACTATGCTTACAATATCGACACAGACATTGACATCGCCTCCTTATGCAAACTTACCCAAGAGGATGCAGGAGAGACTTTCGTTCCATTTTTTCAAAGATGGAGAACCTTAGCAAGCAGATGTTCGGTAGAAATACCCAAAAAGGAGAAAGTAACCATGTTTGTACAAACTCTCCTTGGACCACTAAGGTATGGATTACAAGTACATTGTTGCATCACTTTTTTTGACCTTGTTGAAAAGGGGGTTCAATTGGAAAAAGCCTTGATTGCCAAAGGTGAACTGAAATATGGTGGCAAAACCATCAACACAACCACCAATAATAACCCAAGTAGCTCAAACGACAAAAACAAATACTAGGTTAAAAATAAACACATCACAAGTGACAATGTAGTTGATGCAAAAATCGTAAATGCAACAGGTCATGTACTCACAATCAAAGGAGTACACAATCAAAATGCACCTGTAACTACACTGGCACCAACTACCAACGCTCTTCAAAATAATCATACACAATCTAATCAAAGGCAGTTGCAGCAACCACGACAGTTTCAAAAGCGTACATTCACCCCGTTGGGTGAACCCATCGAAACTGTCTTAAAGAAACTTCTCCAAAATGGTGTCATAACGTTGGAGGAGCCAAAACAGTACAACCCTGGTCAATTCAAGCCGTCATGGTGGGATGATAGTTCATTTTGTGATTACCACCGTGCTAAAGGGCATAAAACTTCTTCTTGTCGCCAATTGCGAAATCTGGTGCAAGATCTCATAGAGAACCACACCATTGAGTTGGGTGGTCAATATTTTACATCCAATGTAGATTATACCATACACAAGAACCCACTACAAGATCATGGTAAGGCTTCCTCATCTGGCACCAAGCATACAAACAACCAAGCCAACCATATCCATCTGACCTATAATACTACTCGTCCAGCATACAGTTATCCTGATGGTACTATTATTAACAATCTTTGTGCTGCTAATGAAGATGAATCTGTTAATACCATCAACATCAAAAGAGCCCCAGAATGCAATGTGACTACATGTAAAGGCAAGGTCACTACCCGGGTCCTTCTGCCCGTCAACCAAAGATCATCATACTTGGTCCATCCGCTAGACAATCCACCCCAAAACTGGAGTTCAACATTGTTGAGCAGTTAAATAAAACACCTGCTCAAATATCCATTCTTGAACTACTCTGTATTTCACCCACGCATAAGGCCATCCTCGATAAAGTACTGCAAGAGTCAACTGTCCCAACCAACATCGATGTTAACCATTTTGAGACCATGGTTGGATACCTGAATTCACCTCACCATATCACCTTTTTAGACAACGACTATTCCTCACCCAATCCATAACGATGCCCTCCACATTGAAGTCTTCGTCCACAAGCATAAGGTTCGACGAGTCCTAGTAGACGACAGAGCAGGATTGAATATCTGCTCTCTGAAATTGGTCAAAGCTCTTGGTTTTTTTGAGGCATGTGTAGATGCTAGCAAAAACATTGTCATCAAAGCATATGATGATGAAGAACGCGCTTCTAAAGGCGTTATTACAATTCCACTCTGAGTGGGACCGATCATCATAGATACCACATGCCAGGTCCTGGATCGTGATATCCACTATAATATATTACTTGGTCGCCCTTGGATTCATGCTTTAAAGGCAATTCCATCCACGTACCACCAATGCCTCAAATTCCCTTTTGATCGAACTGAGATCACCATCCCAGGCAATCCTGATCCATTCCAATACTACACCAACCTGCGAGCTACTGTTGAGCACCAGGTACCCATCAATCGGGAGGCCTCATCTTCCACCACATCAAAATACATTGACCCAACAACACTCACGAAATCATCCATTTCATCATCTTCTACCACACCATCTCCATCGCCTTCCATCCCAAGTAAATATATTCAGATCTAGGACCTCGGTTGTGGGGAATTCAAATTAAACATGGCTTATTGTATAACTACAATACCGAAGCCACCTAAAGTCTATGGCAGACCATGTTTTGCAATTGAGCCCAAAGTAACTTTCAACGTTCCACCAAAAAGTGTTTTTACACGGTGGGGCGATATGGGTGATGAAGACATCATTGACATGGATAACTGGATCTCCAAAGACCCAACAGAGTTATCTCCACTACCATTGTATCTTTATGGCAAAGGATATGATATATGCAAAGCCCAAGGTTTTGATGGGACAAGCGGCCTTGGAAAGAATGACAATGGAAGAAGGGAACCTATTATTATAATGACAAGACCAAGATACATAGGGCTAGGGTTCAACCAACTCGGAACTGACGATCAAGGTATCTATGAATTTTCAAGTAAGGACGTAAAGGCAACAGAAAGTGTCGAGACAAGCGAAGAATACCTAACCGAAACAGACTCAAATGAATGGGAATGGGGATCTAACAAAACTGTCAGTGACTATGACATTGATGAACTATTCTTAGAACCGGGCCAACCTTCCTTTGAAGAACAATTCTGCCAGCAATATAACATTGACCCTATTGACCGACATTCTAAAGACAAGAAATGGGTAAGCATTCCTTGGAACCCAGAAGAACATAAAGTTTCGTCAGCAATATCTGAATCATCCCACCCCATTCCTGAGCCCACCCATGAGCCTGACCTATATGAACCCATTATCCATACTTCTAAAACACCTACTACTAGTCATGATGCTGATAATTTCATCCCATATTATGATTTTGAATTTGATTCATCTGACTCAGAGTATGGACCATCCATTGCATCAGACACGAAAGTGGAAATTGACAACTTTGCCTTACACTTGAGGCATCAATTTGCACACTTTCCGCATCATCCCCATCCTTCACCAACATTGACGATGGAATCCCCCTTGTGTACCCACAACTGATCGACTGGGACCAACAAGATCCACCGGTGATGGACATATTTTAGAATGACGAGGCAATTACAAAATTCATGGGACTAAGAGAAGGTATTCCATGGGGGGACCACAAAACAGGATTCTCCATTGATCTCGATTGTGTAGCTTACTTCGGGGAGACTGTGCAATCCTCTAGTCGCAAAAATGCAAAAAATAAAAAAGAAAAAGAAATGCCTTTAGGTGAAAACTGCAAGGCACCTTCTGGCAATAAAATAGTAAAAACAAAGGAGGTATCCGAAGGTGAAAACCTCTCTGAGGCACCTAAGGATGGAGGATTGGACTTTCTCCCCGTAACACAGGAAAAATCAGCCATGCTCATTGAGGATACAACATAAGTTAACATAGCTACACCAGAGAATCCCAAAATGATTCTCTTGGCTACATCATTATCAGATGAAGAAAAACCCGAGTTTACACAATTCTTCACAGAAAGAAAAGTCAACTTCGCATGGTCATATGCTGACATGCTAGGGCTTGATCCTGAATTGGTTTTGCATCATCTTCCTTTAATCCTAGGAATCAAGCCGGTCAAACAAAAGTTGCGCAAGATGCACCCACAGATCGCACTACTTGTTAAAGCGGAATTAAAAAAGTTATTGGATGCTGAATTCATAAGGTCAATTGATTATGCAGATTGGATATCAAACATTGTTCCTGTTACCAAGCCGAATGGACAAATCCGTATTTGCATGGATTTTAGAGATTTGAATAAGGCTTGCCCAAAGGATGATTTCCCTCTACCAAACATAGACATGATTATTGATCTCATGGCAGGATATGAGATGCTATCTCTCATGGACGGTTTTTCAGGCTATAATCAAATCAAAATTGCAATAGAGGATCAACATAAAACAACATTCACTTGTCCTTGGGGAACATACTGTTGGAACATCATGCCTTTTGGTCTAAAGAATGCAGGCGCTACATATCAGAGGGCTATGAAAACAATCTTCCATGACATGATGAACATTCTAATGGAAGATTATATGGATAACCTATTAGCAAAATATTTGATAAGAAAAGATCATCTCAAAGTCCTAGACAAAATCTTTAGACGGCTTGAGGATTACAAGGTTAGATTGAACCCAAAGAAGTGTGTCTTTGGAGTCACTTCAGGCAAGTTGCTAGGATACATTGTTTCAAGACAAGGCATTGAGGTTGATCCCGCAAAAGTAAAAGCAATTCTGGACATGCCTCCACCAAAAGGAATCAGTGAGTTGCGCACACTTCAGGGCAGATTGTAGTCTATTTTCTGTTTCATTGCACAGTTGGCAGGCAAGTGTCAGCCATTCCATATCTACTACGCAAAAGCAATCCTTTTGTATGGACAAATAAGTGCAACATAGCCTTTGACCAAATAAAAGAATATTTATCAACACCACCAGTGTTAATGCCACCTATTGAGGGCAAACCATTGATCCTATATGTCACTGCAACGACAAATGCACTGGGGGCACTATTAGCGCAAAATGACTAGCAAGAAAAAGAAAGAGCCGTATATTATATCAGTCGCACACTAATTGGATATGAGCTCAATTACACAACCATTGAAAGGGCAGGCCTTGCGGTTGTTTTCGCGACACAAAAACTAAGACACTATATGCTGAGCCATCAAACACATTTAGTGGCAAAGATTGACCCATTAAAATATCTTTTGAGTCGAGCAGCACTGACAGGTCGTTTGGCAAAATGGGTCATGATATTAAGCGAATATGACATATAGTATGTGGAGCGCAAAGCTATAAAAGGTCAAGTCATAGCAGATCAATTAGCTGATGCACCAATCCAGGCCACTCATCCTCTGATAACTGATTTTCTGGATGAGTCTATTTTTAACGCAAAACCAGCTCTACCATGGAAATTATACTTTGATGGATCCTACACTGGTCACGGCTTAGGAGCAGGCATATTATTTATCACACCATAAGGGGATTCAATTCCTAAGTCATTTCGAATTGCTTTCCCTTGTACAAATAATATTGTAGAATACGAGGCATTGGTCATAGGTCTTAAGATAGCAATCAAATGGAAAATTCAGACATTGCTCGTATTTGGAGATTCTCAATTGGTCGTCAATCAAGTGAATGATGACTATGACACAAAAGATGAGAAGTTGCTTCCCTACAAAAGAATGGTGGATAGTTTCTTGATGTATTTCAAAATGATTGCATTTGAACAAATCCCAAGGACACAGAATAAAGCAGCTGATGCAATGGCTACCATTGGATCTCTGCTAGACATCCCTAAGAATGTGTCACAATTTGAATTCTTAGTGGAACAACTGCTGATGCCTGCATACGATATTCTAGAGTCCGAAATGGTGTGCGAGATTATTGGTCCCAGTTCACCTTGGTATCAAGACATATACGACTATCTTAAATCCCAAACCCTCCCACCCAATTTGTCTAACAACCAAAGAAAATCCTTCATCCGAAAAGCGGCCAGACATACCATCGTCAGTGACACCTTATACCGCCGTGGCTTTGACAACACCCTTCTTCGCTATCTCGACACTGATGAAGCCCAAACAACTTGATGAGAAGTACATGAGGGTATATGTGGATCTCATTCGAGTGGTCCAACCTTAGCTAGGAAAGTCACCAGACTGGGATACTACTGGCTGACATTGGAAAAAGATGCTCTTTAGTTTGTCAGAACATGTCAGAAATGCCAGGTGCACAGTGATCTGATTCACGCACCTGCACAAGAATTGAGACCTATCACTTCTCCATGGCCTTTTGCACAATGGGGACTCGACCTCGTGGGTAAGATCCATCCATCCTCGTCTAATGGCCACAAATTCATAATAACCGCCACTGAGTATTTCACTAAGTGGATTGAAGCCGTTCCTCTCACTTACATCACCGGTAAACAAATATCCAAGTTTATTTTGAATTACATCATTTGCCGGTATGGTGTCCCACAATCCATCATCATAGATAATGGTAGTCCATTCAAAAATCAGGATGTTCGTGAACTCTGTAAGCGATTTCATATCCAACACCATTTTTCCACTCCATACTACCCACAAGGTAATGACCAAGCTGAGGCGTCCAACAAAACAATTCTTCGCATTCTGAAGAAGACCGTCAATGACGCTGGTCGAGATTGGCACCTACAACTCAATCCTGCTTTATGGGCCTATCGTACCAACATCCGTACCCCCACTGGAGCTACTTCGTTTTCCTTGGTCTATGGATCTAAGGCCATATTACCCATTGAGGTCAAAATTCCTTCTCTCCGAGTGTCTTTGAAAGGAATGATTGATGATGAAGAGTACAGACATACTCGTCTCCATGAGCTAGAAATGCTACAAGAAAGATGACAAAATGCCTTAAATCATCTACAGGCATATCAAAACTGTCTTTGCAGAAGTTATAACAAAAGAGTCATGGTGAGAAAGTTCAAAATCGGTGACTTGGTTCTCATGCAGAATCCTAGAAATCAAATAGACTGTGAAAAGCCTGGCAAGTTTGAGGCTAATTGGCTTGGTCTTTATATCATTACTACCTCATTTGGTTATGGAGCTTATCATTTGGCCACACCTGATGGAGAACAGCTGATAGAACCCATCAATATCTTACACCTGAGAAAGTTCTATACATAGCATCAAAGAGCTGAGCTGAAAACCTACAAAAAAAAGAAAATATACAAAAAATCGTCCCTTGATGAAAACCTGACAAACAGGCGTCTTGGTGACACAAAAAAAATCATAAAATGGCAAAAATAGCGAAAAGAAATGAATTCATCCAATAGTGAAAACTTGGCAAACAGGCTCTTTGGATAAGTACCATGGTGAAAACCTGGAAAACAGGCACCATGTGTAGTCGATCATTGCTTCGCCATCTACTGTTACTCAAATCGACCTTTACCCATTTGTCATAATCACAAAGGCCTGACACATTCATGACATCCATCCTAAGTCCTGTCAATTCCGACCATGGTTAACATTTGGTTGACATCATTCCTTGCATATCCTTGCCTTTACCTTACGTCTACCTATCTCCATATCATTGAACTTGGGTATTCCCCGACCTGTCTGGGGGCAAGAACTTTATCATATAACTACAGTGGGTATCGCACATGATCCTGCATTCTCAAAAAGTCCTGAAAAAATCATAAAAATCTCAAAAAGTCTTGAAAAAATCATAAAAATCTGAAAAAGCCCTGAAAAAATCATAAAAATTTGAAAAAGTCCTGAAAAAAGACCTAAAAATCAAAAAGAATCCTGAGAAAATACAAAAACATCCAAATCAATGTCAAAATCCAAAATCAAAGTCAATCTGATCAATTCAATCGATCATGTCATTCAATCTTTTGTCCATGTCCAAACTACGTTGTCTCTGCGCATTTGCTACATAGGCAAGATTCATCTTTGAATCCCCGAGACATTAGGTCAGTCCGTCTAGGTTT
Organism: Sequoiadendron giganteum; assembly: GCA_007115665.2. Lineage (NCBI taxonomy): Eukaryota > Viridiplantae > Streptophyta > Pinopsida > Cupressales > Cupressaceae > Sequoiadendron > Sequoiadendron giganteum. The sequence goes on along the minus strand of CM021100.1, from coordinate 58,305,555 downwards.
GTCAAAATAAATCATGATTCAAACTTCTGTCCTTTGGACAATATCATTGGTCATGTTGAACTATGAGGTCTCTGAGTGCACGACATAGGCAAGGCCATCAATTGATGGACCTTCGAGGCCGCACTAGTTCAGTCCATTAGGGTTCTTGGCACAATATTTTCACACACGTCAAGCTATCTTCGAATCAAACTCTCTTCGAATCAATGGAATCTTATGTCAATCTTGAATTACCAGTCTATCATAAATCTATTTCGACAGAATACTTTCAGTCAATTCAGCATGTCAAAATCATATCAAAACGGTTTATCATGGCAAAGCTTTAAGTTCTCCTTCAGATGTGTCCTTCTGAAAAGCAACTCTCATCAACTTCTTTATGCTTTTGGATGTGTCCTTCCTAAGCATCATCATCATCTGGCATTTTGATGGATTCTCCTAACTCTGAGAATCAATCTCCTAGATATCAATGTCATTCAAGATGTGTCCTTCCTAAATTTGATATCGCCCGACACTTAAAACAACACCTAACATTAAAACACTTGGAAAACTTTTTTTTTTCTGTCTTTTGATAATAATCATGATATTAGTTCCTTATGTCCTAGGAACCACGACATATCATGATGATTATCCTTGTCTGCTTATCACTCTGCTATTAGTTTCTCCACGATGTCCTGACTTTAGGATTTAGAGAAGCAACGACATAGTATGATGATTTTACTATCTTTTTTTTACCATCATGTGGCTAGTTTCTCAAGGATGTCCTATCATCAGGATTTAGAGAAGCAACGACGTCTCATGATTGGTTAGTTTTTCTAGTGGTTGGTCATGATAAAGTGACTAGGGGCAGCTGTGTTCCTTTCATGAGTCATGGTCATCCTTGTCTGCGACCGTTGATTCACGTGATGGTTCGACCTTGCACACTATTGATCTATGTCATATCATAATGTTTTTCGACCATCATGACATTTTCGCCCAATGATGATTAAAGAGCAACAACTAGAATAGCACTATAGCAAAGCTTTTGAAGGATTTTTATTTTTTCACACGAACATGCATATCTTTCTTCGTACTAGCATCCATCTTCGTCTTCTCTTCTCTCGTTCTCTGACGATATCCTGTGACATACAAAAACAAAGTTGCATACATAATGGCATAATCATTTCATATTCACATCTACATATATTAGATACCACAATTCACATTGCATAAACATTATCATTTGCATCCATTCATAAAACCATCATTTGCATCAACATATAGGAATCACATCATCATCACATTACACAATGCATAGATACATAAATCACATCCATATTGCATTCATAAGCATAACATAAATACATCTCATAGCATCATAAAAGCATCACATAAGCATCTCATAAAAGCATAGAATCCATAACACATTACATCATATGGACCACATCAAAACTGCATCGCATATATATAATCTCAAAAATGTTATGTCACAGGATAGAGTCAAATGGTATCCCAAAAATAGAGCTCGCAGGCTCGAATATCAAAGCATACATATGTCTAATACAAGTCCTAGGATGGCCCTCCTCCATCTCGTGGAGGTGACTGTGCCTGATCAACCACGTGAAAGGTGACCTGAATAGGAGGGGTATCCTGTGTCTGACTCTGTGACCCTGAGGGATCGGTAACGGGAGGATGACTTTGCTCTGCCTGATGTCCTGATGACACTAATCTATGTCCATGCTTTGATCTGTGGCTATGACCTGATGAATGCCTGTGTGAGCTATGTGATCTATGGCCCGATGACTGCCCTAATGTAGTGGACCCCCCAGCATTGGTATGACTACTACTGTGTGACCTGCTGTTGTGTGTCTGACTACCACTACCTGTCCTGCTGTGAGATCGAGACAACCCTGGGTCTCGTCTATCTAGTAGAATGGCCTGCTCATATAATGCCCTGTATCGGCCCTTGCTCTCTGCTACCCTGGCCAACTCTCGAGCCATGTCCCCTGTTGGTCCCATGCATAACCCGCCAAACTCTGTAACCCATCGCTTTGACTCCTATCACCGAATGATGGCCTGATCCCTCTCAACTCGAGTGACCTCCAACTCTGCTGCCAAGGCCTTGTTCTGAGACAAGGCCGCATCTAGTCTGCTCTGTAGATCAATGATCCTCTGGTCAACCATGGCATCCATGGGCAAAATGGGTAACCTATCACCCTCGTCATCCCCAAAGACCATGCGCTCCCGAAGCCACTGATTTGTCTCATCCTCCTCCTCATCCTCCTCATCTCTCTCCCCCTCGACCTAGACCTCCTCCACATCTATGTCGGCAGGATGTCCCCCAACAAGTGGATCCTCCTCCTCTCTCTCCGCCACCTCTACCTCCACTCTATCCTTCGCCATCACCTCCACCTCCTCCTCAAAAACCACCTCCACCTCCTCCTCACCTCCTCTAGCCTCCTCGGCTCTCGCCTCTGACTCTATCTCCTCCCCCTCCTCATGAATAGGTGATAGTGGTACTCCACCTACTCTCTGTCTAACTCTCCTAGGCTGCCTCCGCCCTCTGCCATCCCTCCTCCTCTTCACACCCCTCCCATCTCCTCCACCTCCACCATCTCCTCCACCATCTCCTCCACCTCCATCTCCCTCGTCTCGACCTCCATCCCTGCCTCCATCTCTACCCCTAGCACCTCTGCCATCTCTCCCTCCATCTCTGCCACCCCGACCTCTCCTCGATACCCGCAAAATAACTGATCTCTGATCAATGGGCGGTGGACCATCTGGATCTATCAAAGGAATGGGCCTGTGAACCTGCCACCAGGTGTCGAACTCGACAGATGTACCTGCATCTGCTGGACCCCCTCTCCATACCCACTGAACTGCCACCAGGCTATCAACCTGCGCCTCTGCCACTGTGACTAATATGGGTGGCCCCCACATGGTCTCTCTCGAAGACCAAGCATACTCTGCTCTACCTACTGGCACAATTTGCTGCTCCCCAAACTGTTGTAGTACCCGCTGGGGCAGGTACATCTCAATAATCCTCTGAGTCTGAACTGTGTGACCAATAAGGTATTGAAACTGTTGACAGAAGGATAGGTGACCATCCTCATCTGACCACTGAGCACAATCTCTGTACGACCTCCAGACGAAACTGATCATCGTGTCTATCCGATGATGCCAGTACCTGGTATCTCCAACACGAGTCTAGCTGACTGAGCCTACATACAGATATACGTATGGCATCCCATCACCCAACTGCTGCATATGTACTGGTGGCCGAAAGACGGGAATACGCTCCCATACCGAAATCATGAGCAATGTAGTCCCGCAGCTGATGCTATGCCCATGGAGGTAGACTACCTCATGCAATTGGTGGTATAGCATGGCCAACAAGCAGGGCCCCCAAGCAAAAATAGTCCTTTGTGACCTCATACGAACAAGAACATCCCCCCATCCAATGGGAAATCCATGACCACGACGATCTGGGATCAACAATCTGGCGATCAGGGTCATAAGTATGGCATCAAATCTAGGAAACCGATCGGCTACAACATCCCAACCGATCTCGTAACCATCCAAAGTTAACTACCCACCGTCGATACCGTCATATCTCTCTGTCAGGACTTGTCATCCTTGGTGTGGATCATAGACCACCCTCTCTCCACTGATCAGAATGCGGAGAATGCGGTGCACATCCTCCAAGGTGACGGTCGCCTCTCCAGTAGGTAGGTGGAATGAACAGGTCTTAGAATGCCATCTCTCACAAAGAGCAGTAAGAAACCTCCGTTTGCCCGAATAACGGGCATATACGTCACATGGTATAGGCCTAGGGCCATCAGCTGCTGCCTCTGTCTATCGCTGAGATGATCTCGAAAAGCATAAGTAGCTGGCCGGAACTCTCGGGTATAAATCGGCACAAGCCGACTCTGCACAAGGAAAGGGCCAAGGATTAAAAACATATCGAGAAGCATTATGGAAAGTTTTGTACTACTGGCAAGTCAAGGGCACAGATAAGTTAATCTAAGCAAAAGTCAACTCTGATAAACTTCAATTGCGTTGCATTGACCGCAAATGCGTCATTCCACAGGGCAAATGCGCAATCAAACATCAAATGTGTCATTTCATCTATCAAATGCGCGATCTAACAACGAATGCGCCATTAGGCTTATCAAATGCATCGCACATTAACAAATACGTCACAAAGTTATTGATTACGTCAGAAATTTATCGAATGCGTCGCAATTTGGCGAATGCGTCACTCACCCTCGCGAATGCGCAATCGCACAAAATAGATTAGTCTACCCATCGCACTTGCGTCACGATGCAAGCAAATGCGGCGAACACGAAAGCGATTGCGGCTTTCGCGATAGCGTTTGCGTCGCACTGCATTTGATTCCCGCCCTTTTGACCCTCATAAATGTAAGAAATTTAAAATTTTACAAGTTGGATAGGGTACTTACCGATGCACCTGCGCCCTCGGGTCGTCGAAATGAATGCACGCGGTATCCACGGTGTGTAGTCGTAGGGATCACCATCCTCGCTCAGAGCTCTAATTTCTAGAAATTTCTAAATAACAAATGAGAAAATGACATTTGGTTTAACCTTTTCAACCTATTTATAGGCTGAAAATTAGGGTTTTGACCTAATCGGCTATACTGGAGGCTCATTGGACCACCTTTGACTGGCATTTTAGCTGACTTGGCATCGTTCTTTTTTGCAATCGTTCATGCCCTTGTTTATCTGGTAATTATTTGAACTAATCGGGATATTTTCCAAATTTTTTTGACCCCGGGTCAAAATTCGAAAATTTTCCCAAGGGGGCATAGGCATTCCATACCTCCGCTGGGGCATATTCTGGACTTGTTTTCTTTGCCACAAAGCGACAAGCTGCATTATGACAAAGAGGGGCAAATGTAGACACCTAAAAATGACCTAGGCCTGCGAACACTATTTTACCACTTTCCACCCTAGCATAACTGTAACATTTGATTTATGTCCCTAACACACATTCAACTATTAATTAAATAATTTATGATTATTTAATTAATTCATAATCTTTCATTCTTCATGATTATTAAATAAATAAATCTTATTTATTTAATTTAATATGTCACTAATTATCAAAGTCTTCTAATAATTAAATAAAGACATCAATTTATTTAATTAACCCTTATCATAAATGTCTTCTTGATTATTAAATTAATATATTTTAATATATCTATTTAATATGTCACTAATTCCTAAATCCTCTCTTAATTAAATAAATTCATTTATTTATTTAATTAATTAACTACTTCTTCTAAATTAAATAATTATTTTAATTATTTAATTATGGCATGTGACATTTCTATATTTTTAAATAAAACAAATCATTTAAAAATATCTCACTGATTCTTCATTTAGTAATTAATTTCAAAAATCAATTACTAATTACCTCACAAAATCTTCTATTTTGAATTAATTTAATTCAAAAGGGAAATATTCTCCTACAAATCAAGTAATTTCCAAGATTATTGATTTTCTAAAATCTCATCCTCTTGTCTTCTGATTTTTACTAATTTCATCTCCACTATCACATTCAGTCTGGATTTAATTATTTTAATTAAATCTTATTTACACCTATGAGTATTTTACCCTAACCCTAATTGAGGTTGCCTTATTGAATCTTGACCTTTGATTCTAGGGTATTCCTCAATCTCTCATCTTGTCTGTTCATTCAAGATTGCATTTTCTATAAAATGACAATCTTGATCTCATTTTCGGATCCATGATTATTTATTTACGCTTTCATTATAGGAATTCTTCCATCATAGGGCATTTTATCTTAGATATATTATTGCTTGCATATTAGAAATTGATTTCTAGTTTGCATAGAATCATAGTAAATCCTTCAAAGGCATTTGTTAAGGCTAGGCATTAGAGAAGTTTGCTCACAAAGAAATCTGAGGGCAATCCATCATTGTAGCAAAAGCTTAAGGAGGTACAATGGAAGGAATCATGGAATAGAGAAGATTGGTGAGATCATTCTGTTTCACATTATTCTCTTTTATATTCTTATGTATTTCATTGTTGATGTTTAAACTAACTTGCAGGTACAGCTAACTATTTGAATTCAATCTTGCAGGATTTTTAGATCATTACAAAGTCAAATCAAACACTTGTTCATTTTAATCCTCAAAGCAATGACGAGTTCTCTTTATAACACTAAAACCAAGTGTGAATTTGCTTGTTCAGTTTTAATCCTAAAGAAAGATAATATGAAATTTCAATTTTAATTCCGTTTGAGAATTCATTTTAAGACCAAATTGAAATCTAGTGAGGTCCTAAAATAGAAAGTAGAAAGCACGAAAATTGGGTCATAATTTCACACAAAGTGTTTAAACGCTCGTTACAATTATAGAATTTAAGATAGAAGAGGCTTTCTTCATTTCAGCTCCATGTCTTTCAACTTGCAAAACCCTATTAGTCTATCAACCAGAACACAATCAAACGTGTATTAGTAATTAGATTAATCAAATAAATTAAAGAAATCATTTGAAAAACAATCGAAAAGTTTCTTACCAAAGTTGGGCCTTGCTGAACACAATAGCATCACAATTTGAAGTAATGGTGTCGCTCTGGTGAAAAGGGGCATCACTCTGTAGGAGAAATAGTGGTGCAGGAGCACCCATAGGCTGCTTGAGGTTTTCTAGGAACACTTTCTCTTGTGGATCACTAGGCAATCTATTTTTTGCATTTTTGGTGTGTTTAAATGAAGGTCATGTTGACCATTGAGTAGGTGTCATAGGGTTGAAGTTCCATTGAGGTTTAGAAATTTTGCAAAGTGCAAATAGGACTAGGAAGTTGTGGTGTTGAGCAACATTGCAACATTTGCAATGTTGCTCAACAACATTGTCAATGGAAGCTACAAGCGCCCAAGAAGAGCATAAGGGTGAGATAACTAATTTAGAGACCCTATTTAAGGGTGGCCTCGACATTGTATTGAGGTTGGAAGCATTCAAGATTGTATTGAGGTTTTGAATTCAAGGAAAGCAATTGTGATTAAATGTGGAGTTTTCTGGTTTTTGCCTTGGAGTGGTGTGTTAATGGATTGATCATAGCACTGTACTGTGTGTAGGATGTAGTGTAATTGTTCTTCAAGCATTGAGTGGCATTATATAGTTTCTTTATTTTGTTTCAAGCATTGTTTGTAGTTGATTTTGGTTTTCATACTGTTGCTGGTCCAAACTAGGCAGTTTGTAAGTATGGAGTGTTAGTTCACTTTCCCACCGTACAAATTGTATGACCCTTTGGGAATTGTGACTAGACTCCATGGATGTAAATATAGTAGGGTTAGGATTCCTTGAAAACAACAGAGTCACTTTGGAAGTCTTCTTCTAGGCGAGTCAGGAAGTGTCCAGCTAGGGAAGACTATAGTGCAGAGCACTTGATTTGCAGGGGTGTCAATTTCTTGACAAATTACAGTTTGGAGAGGGCAGGCATGGGTCTTGCCAAGACATAGTAAGGAGAAGGAAACTCCATCAATCCATCTGGTGAGGGAATTACTTAATAGTTTGTAGTGAAGTTAGGAAAGGGTTTGAAAATGCCTAACTTTACCCATTTTCAGATTAGGGCTTTGTACAGACAGTTGAGAGCCAAGACCCCAAAAATCTTTGAGAGGTGGGCATATGAACCAAGAACCCCAAGGAAAGGTTGGGATGTTCTTTGAAAATATTAGGAGAACAAACCTGATTTCTCGGAGAAGGAGACCTAATTGGGCTAATTGGCTAGTAGCCTTTTAGGCCTAATAGTTGAATTTTGTGAGAGCGACTTGCAGATGGAGTTAGGTGAACCCTCAATATACCTAGTAGGATGGATTGAAGACTTAGAAGCACCTCCACACCCTTGCAAAACTAAATTCATTAATTTGGAGGTTTAGTATCCTTTAGGGTGGATTAAGGTCTAGGGTTAGTGTTTCAAGATTGCACCAAGTTGGATTTGGTGGGAAGAGCTATGATGGTAGTTGGGTTTGCAAGAAGAACCAGGGGACCTTAAGAAGGAAAAGGGCCTATAGGTTGCAAGTGGTGGAATGAGACACCCTAGAGGTCTTCTAAGCAAGACCTAGAGCATGGATCAGTGATTGATTCATCTAACCTCCCTATCAGATTGGTATAAGAGCAACAAAAGATTTGGGATTGACCGTTGTATGTCAGAGCTTGAGTCTAGTGGTTCTTCAACCATGGTGACCAATGTAGAATTGGAAAGAGATCTGATAGAGCAATAAGAAAAGAATAGACAACTTGAAGAAGCTATGGAAGAGATGAAGCGAAAACTAGAAGAGGTAGTAGAGGCTGCAGGCAAGATGAAAGTGCAGTTAGTAGTGGTTAGAGACAAGGGTAAGGACCAAGTTGAGGAAGACATAGAACCAGACCCTGACCCTCCATTAAAAGAGGAACCCTTCCTCAAAGCATTGAAGGCATTAAGTGTCAAGGCACTAGAAGGCATCCCCATTTTCACAGGAAGAATGGATGCAGAGTTAGTTATGGAATGGATTGAGGGAATGGAGAATCACTTTGACTGTGATGGTGTTACTAAGGCACAAAAGGTGAAGATAGCCAAATCAAGGTTAAGAGGACAAGCACTAACTTGGTGGAATTTTCTGCAAGAAGAAAGAGAGAATGAAGGCAACAAACACATAGGAAGTTGGAAAACTATGGTGGCTAAAGTGAAGGAGAACTATCTACCCGAGGAATATGAGATCCAATTGCAGAAGAAGAGGCAAAATCTCAGACAAAGAGACCTAGATGTAGCTGCCTACACAGAGGAGTTCCAAAAGCTAAGCCTTACATCTAGAGTACAAGAAGTGGAAAGCATCAAGGTGGCTAGGTATCTAAATGGTGTTAGATGGAACATACAAGAAGAGTTAAGCCTCTTTACACTTACTAACCTCCATAGCTGCTATCAAATGGCTATTAAAGTGGAAGAGAAACTGAAAAAGAAACAAGATTCTAATACTAGAGGTAGAGGAAAAAGCAGAGATCAAAGAGGACATAGAGGTGGATACCAAGGTAGAGGGACTGAACAAAGGAATCAGGGAGAGTATAAACACACAGAACATGGAAGTGAAACAACTTATAGAGGAGGTTATGGAAGGGGCAGAGGATCTCAAGGAGGTTCCAATAGAGGAAGAGGAGTAGGCAGAAGTAACTCTTATTTTGCTAGCATGAAATGTTACAATTATGGACAAGCAGGACATCCTGCTTATAGGTTCCCGGAGAAAGCATCTTCTTCAAATATAGAAAAGAGAGTAGCATATGCTCAAGAAGACACAATGAGTGTCAAGTCACCAGAGGTTAGTCACATTGAATCATAAATGGGGGAGAATTTGATGTTTAGAAGGGTTCTAATTAGACAACTAGTCAAGGAAGAGCCAAAGCAAAGGAGAGCCTTATTCAAGGTGAGATGCAAAATACTTGGGAAGGTATGCAAGGTTATAGTGGATTCAGGGTCTACTAATAAAATTATCTTAGAGGAAGCAGTGAGGAAGTTGAAGTTGGAGAAGGAGCCCCATACTAATCCTTACAAGGTGACATGGCCGAATAAAGGACAAAGTGTTCTTGTGAATGAGCAGACAACAGTGGAACTCTCCATTGGAGGGTACAAAGACAAACTGATTTGTGATGTGTTTCCCATGGATGCATGCCATCTTCTATTGGGAAGGCCACAGTAGTATGACATAGGAGCTATCTATGATGGAAAGGAGAACACCATCTCATTGAAGAAGGATGGTAGAACATTCAAATTGCAGTCACTGTTAGATGAAGAAGAAGGACAGTCAAAGACCCCTAGTGTCTTTTTAAGTAGTGGAAAGGAGTTTATCAACACTCTACAAAAAGGAGGTGAACGATATGTGGTCATGGTGCAACCAAAGGAAGAAGACAAGACCAAGAAGATAGTCATATCAGGAGCAATCCAGAAGTTGCTTGAACAGTTCAAAGACATAGTCAATGATGGAACACCAACAACCTTACCTCCAAAGAGAGCTATCAATCATCGGATTGAATTCATACCAGGGGCTTCATTGCCAAACAAAGCAGCTTATAAGCTCACACCAAATCAGAACCTAGAAGTGGCTAGACAAGTGCAAGAGCTATTAGACCAAGGACTAATTAAGAAGAGCATCAGTCTGTGTGTAGTACCAGTGGTCTTAGCAACCAAGAAAGGTGGTAAGTGGAGACTATGCACTGACTCTAGGGCTATAAATAGAATTACAATCAGATATAGGTTCCCTATTCTTAGGATTGAGGATTTGATGGACTATCTTGGAGGAGCTTAGTACTTCACCAAGTTGGATCTCAAGAGTGGATACCATCAGATCAAAATCAAAGACAGGGATGACTGGAAGACAACCTTTAAGACAACGGATGGGTTGTATGAGTGGAGAGTTATGCCATTTGGCCTCTCAAATGCCCCTAGCACATTCATGAGGCTCATGATTGAAGTGCTTAATGAATTCACAAGGATATGTGTGGTGGTATATCTAGATGATATACTCATCTTTAGTAAGACAATAGAGGAACATATGAAGCATGTGGAGATGGTTCTTAAAAGGTTGCAAGAGGAGAGGTTAGCCATCAACCTAGAGAAGTGTGAGTTCTTCAAACAAGAGCTTGTGCATATGGGGTTTGTAGTTTCCCAAGGATCATTGAAGATGGACCCAAGCAAGGTGGAAGCTATCTTAAATTGGCCTACACCAAACACCAGGACAAAGGTAAGGAGTTTTCATGGGTTAGCTCAGTTTTATGGGAAGTTTATAAGGAACTTTAGTGGCATATGTGCACCAGTACTTGATACTATCAAAGGTGGCCTAAAGACTAAGTTTAAATGGACTCTTGAAGCAGGGAAGGGTTTTGAGAAATTGAAACAAGAAGTGGCAACTCAACCCATCCTTTTGTTACCCAGTTTTGATAAGCTATTCATAGTGGAATGTGATGCCAGTGGAATTGCAGTGGGAGGAGTAATAAGCCAAGAAGGCAGGCCCATAGCTTTCTTTAGTGAAAAGCTCAATGAAGCTAAAAAAAAGTATTCTACCTATGACCTAGAATATATGCTCTAGTGTAGTCTCTTAGAAAGTGGAGA